>JAQZBX010108050.1:0-10582 GCA_029593785.1 Cabassous unicinctus
CAATCAATGGCCCTGAACTTGGGGGACTGTTGCTGCTCCCTTAGAAAATGTGGCAGAGCTCTCCAGGGTGAGAATTCAGTATTCTCCCAATTATTGTGTGAGTCTCCATCCACTGTTTCCATGCCCCATGAACATTTGAACATTTTTACCTACCTTATTTGTATGCTTAGGTGAACTTCATCCCATGCACCCCCTATCACTGACACCCCACACCAATGATCCTTTCCCAACCCAATTGTAACCCTACTGTGATCCAAAGCTTCTTCAAAAATGAAGCCATTACAATAGCCAAATACAATTAATAGGAAAATGAAACAATAATGATAAGTTTAAATATAAGAAATACAACACATAAACATTCTTAAAATCTAAAAATTAAATTAACATATTGGGATTAAAAAAAATGAAAAACGTTAAAAAAAAATTTTTTTTTTTTACATTTTACCTTTCATCACCACAATATCTGGTGTCCAGTTTTGACCATGGTACCACCCCCCACACATTCCCCAGTATCTCAGTATTTTTCATTTTGTTTTCAAAGAAGTTTTATGTCACAGCAAAGTCACACATAGAATATAAGAGACTCTCATATGTCCAACATCCTCCCGCTTTTCTCCTCCCCATATTAATACCTTTTTATATATGCATGGTGCCTTTGTTATAACTGATATACAAATAGTGAAACATAGCTACTAAACAAGGTCAATGTTTTACATTGTGGTTTACATTTTAGACCATATACTTCTATAAATTTTGATGATATTTTCCATGTCCTGTGTCCATCATTGTAAGATAATGTAGGACACTTCCACTTCTCACTAAATAACCTGTTTTTTAATCTATTCTCCTCCTACTTCCCCCTCCCCTCAGGGTCCATGGTGACCCCTTGCTTCACTCTTTGGATGACAAGATTCATAATTACATGCAACAAGACTGAGGTCTTGACACACTGGTTTGTCCTCTCCTATTAGGAACCACCCATGCTCCCAAGAGATTTCCACCTGTTTATTTATGAAAAAATCGGCCCTCCTGAGGATGGGAGTCCAACTCCTTCCCGCTCATTATTTGGCTCTCCACCCACTGATACAATGCATTATGAGTGAATGATCACTCACACACTCCCTAGAAGCCTGCTCCAGGAGTGCCCTTTTCAAAATGTCTGCCCTTCAAACACCTTAAACCAGAAACCCTTCCTTGTCATATTGCCATAAGAGCATTCTCAAATTTGTACTTTCAACCACAAACCTGCAAATCCCCAGTGTTCACCAGGTCCCTTTCTCAACCTTCCCCACAGTACCCTGGATCTTCCAACACCCTCCCCAATCTACCCACCTGTCAACCCTGCTACCATTGAACCCAATATTATCACTACCCTCCTGTCCTTATCCTTCAATAAGCAACTACCCTCTATCAACTTAACATAAATTATGTCTGTCTGGGTTATGGCTCACATATGGCTCTCTTCTTTTTCTATTACTTGTAAATCTCTCTTCAAGATAATAGCTCTCTGAGACTGCTCAATTTCTTTAATTCATATCAGTGAGGTCCTGTACAGTTAATCCTTCAATGCCTGGCTTATTTCACTCAACATAAGGTCTTCAAGATTCATCCATGTTATCCCATTGGTTAGCACTTTACTCCTTCTTACTGTTGAGTAATATTCCATTATATGTATGTACCACATTTTGATTATCCATTCATCTGTTGATGGACAACTGGGTTGATTCCAATTTTTGGCAGAAGTGAACAATGTAGCTATGAACATTGGTGTGCATATATCTATTGTTGTCTTTGCTTTCAATTCTTCTGGGTATATACCCAGCAGTGAAATTGCTGAATCATATGGAAGTTCTCTAGTTAGTTTTTTGAGGAACCACCAAACTGTCCTCTGCAATGGCTGGACCATTCTACATTCCCACCAGCAGTGGATGAGTGTTCCCATTCTACCACATCCTCTCCAACAATTATGGTCCACTGTTGTTTTATTGTTTGGGGGTGTGATGGTTAGGCAAATGTGTCAACTCAGCCAGGTAATTGTGTCCAGGTGTTTGTTCCAGCAAGCACTGGGCTAATTGTAATACAAGAGTATTTATGGACTTCAATCACCAGTGAGTTTACTGCGTGGATGGCTGATTATATCTGCATCAATCAGGGAGATTACATCATTAATTGGTGATGCTTTTATCCAATCAGTTGAATGCCTTAAAAGGGGAAGCGATTTCAACATTCAGAGAGAATTTCCCAGCTCATCAGTCGACAGGCAACTTCTCCTAGAAACTCCTCAAGAACCTTTCATCGGAATGTCATCGGAGTCCCTGGTTTGCAACCTGCCTGTGAAACTTGGACTTGTGCTTCCCCATGCTCATGTGAAAGACTCTTTTAAAATCTCATATTATTGACAGATATCTCCTCTTGAATCTGTTTCCCAAGAGAACCCTGACTAATACAGCTTGGTACAGGGAGTGGTTCTTGAGGAACAGAGTCTTAAACACGGTATGTCTGAGGTGGCTCTGGGAGTTTTTTAATTGGCTCTCTACTCTATTTGGACTCAGGGGTACTAATGACTCCTTTTCAAATAATGAGGTTGCTAACAGTCCATGGCATGAGCTGGCAATAGAGATATTCAAAATAACATCACTGGATTCCCATACTTTCACGCTTATAAGAAGCAAGGATTGGGTGAGAGTGTTTTCAACACCTTAATAGAATTTTGTGGTGTCAAAAAATATAATGATATTATCTGGCTCCTCCTAGATACTCTGGATACAGTTACAAAAGAAAGAGATGAGCCAAAGTCTTCAAATTTGAAACTTAAATGCCACATGAATGATATGAAAGTTTCTCCAAGTGCCTTGAAAGAAAATCTTGTCTCCTGTAGCCACAGACTTGAGATATCTGAGAATCAAACCCAGACTCTCTCTGTATGAGTAGCAGAATTACAGAGTAAACTAAAAATTCCACCTCGCAGGGTTTCTGCAATTAAAGTGAAGGCAATGATTGGAAAGGAGTGGAACCCAGAGGATTGAGATGGAGACATATGGGATGATGATAATATTGTTGGGGACATTGGAACACTAAATTCTGCTGAGACTTTACCAGATAACCCTGCAATGGGCTTCCCTGTGGAGACCACACCTTGTCAAACTTGTATCATCCAGCCTCCAGCCTGCCCCAGGGAATCTGGACCTCCTCCCAGCCCTGAGGCAGATTCCAGCCTAACTCCAGCATGCACTGCCCAACTTCCAGTCTGCCCTGAGGAATCTGTCTTCCAACCCCTGTCTGAAGAGAATAATCCTGTCTCACCAGAAGAAAATGCAAAGGAATGTCCTCAGGTCAATAGCCTGCAAAGCATCTCTAATCCGTCTCCTTATCCACACCACCACCCCTCTTGTCTTTGAGACCCATTACTAGACTAAAATCACAAGCGGCCAAAGGTGAAATACAAAGTGTGACCCATGAGGAAGTACGCTATACTCAGAAGAAACTGCATGAGTTTTCCATCTTATATAGACAGAAATCAGAGGAATATGTTTGGGAATGGATACTAAGGGTATGGGATAATGGTGGAAGGAAGATAAAGTTGGATCACGCTGAATTTATTGATATGGGCCCACTAAGCAGAAATTCTGGATTCAACACTGTAGCTCGAGGGGTTAGAAAGGGTTCTAACAGTTTGTTTGGGTGGCTGACTGAAGCATGGACCAAAGGATGGCCTAGCATATCTGATGTTGAGATGCCTGATTTGCTGTGGTATACAGTAGACAAGGGGATTCAAAGACTTAGAGAGATTGGAATGCTAGAATGGATTTACCATTTGAGACTTGCCCACCTTCACCCCCCCAGGAATGTCCAGATGACACACCTTTAACCAGGACTATTAGGAATAAATTTGTAAGACTAACTCCAACTTCTCTGAAGAGCTCCATGGTTGCTCTTCTCTGCAGTCCAGATATTATTGTGGGGGGTGGCGGGTGTAATGGAATTGGAATCCTTAAACATTATGGTGATGATCGTATCTCAGTCCGGTAATAGTCAAGTATCTGCAGTTAATCACCAAAGGAAGGTGGGCGTGGCTACCGCAATGAAAGACATTCAAAACAGCACACAGAATAGTCTGAGTTGCATGGAGTTATAGCATTGGCCATTGATGAAATGATTTGAGGTGCAAAAGTCTTTAATTTTGAGGAGGCCCCATTTCTCTATTTTTTCTTTTTGTTGCTCATGCTTTGTATATAAATTTTAGTAAATTACTGCCCCACAAAGATCTTCAAAATGTCTTCCTACATTTTCTTCTAGGAGGTTTATGGTTGTCCCTTTTACATTTAGGTCCTTGATCCATTTTGAGTTAATTTTTGTATAAGGTGTGAGATATGAGTCTGCTTTCTTTCTTTTGGATATGGTTATCCAGTTCTCCCAGTTATCCCAGCACCATTTGCTGGGAGGGTTTGAGAGCTTTGTCAAAAACACTTTACCATATATAAGAGGATCTCTTTCTGAGTTCTCGATTTAGTTCCATTGTTCAAACTCTCTGTCTTTATGCCAGTACCATGCCTAAAGTCAGGACATGAGAGCCCTCCAAGTTTGTTCTTTATAAAGACAGTTTTTTGGCTATTTTGGGGATCCTTACCCTTCCATATAAATTTGATAATTGGCTTTTCCATTTCTACAAAAAAGGCTCTTACAATTTTTATTGGGATTACATTGAATCTGTATATCAATTTGGGTAGAATCAACATCATAATAATATTTAGTCTTCCATTCCATGAACACGGAATGTCCTTCCATATATTTAAGTCTTCTTCAGTTAATTTTAGCATAGATTTTTATTTTTCTGAATACAGGTCCTTTATGTTCTTGGTTAAGTTTATTCTGAAATGTTTGATTATTTTAATCACTATTATAAATGGAATTCTTTTCTTATTTCCTCCTCATATTGCTCATCAGTAGTGTATAAAAATGTTATTGATTTTTGCATATTAATGTATCCTGTCACTTTGCTGAAATTGTCCATTGATTCTAGTAACTTTGTTCTGAATTTTTCAGTATTTTTTAGATATAAGATCATATCATCATTGAATACTAAAAGTTTTACTTCTTCCTTTCCTATTTTTGTGACTTTTTATTTCTTTTTCTTGCCGCATTCCTCTAGCTAGAATTCTAGTACAGTATTGAATAATGGTGATCACAGTAGGCATCCTTGTCTTGTACATGATCTCAGCTGGAAGGTTTTCAGTCTTTCACCATTGAGTACAATCCTGGTTGTAGGTTTTTCATATATGCACCTTACCAAATTGAGAAAGCTCCCTTCTATTCCTATCTTTTGGAGTGTTCTTATTAGAAAGGGTGGTGTATATTGTCAAATGCCTTTCTGCATCAATTGAGAATTCCATTCAAGTTTTATCTTATATTTTTCCCTTATTTGTTTTGCAATGGCAAAACAATTTTCTTTAGGATAGAACTACACAATTACTGTTGTTTCAATTGCAACTTACCTTGAATTCTCCACTTTCTGGTCTCTTCATCCTTGGATAATTTTTATCATTTAAAAATTCCATGTCATGTTTTGAACAGGGTGTTGCTCCTAATAATTCCTCATGCTTGTCGCCATTTTATTTTATGTAGTATAAAAGAAAAGTAAAAGAATAATAATAAAATTACAAATAAGTAAATTATATTCACAGACCATTTTCCATGTGTATACAAAATTAGAAAGATACAGATAGGTGGAAAATATATATACTGTTTTATAATTAAGAAACAGATGTGTTCATGATATCAATAAATAAAAAAAAGACTTCACATTTATAATAAAAATTTTGAGTTTATTTTCTTGATATGTATTTTAACTATATATAGAATATGTTTTTTTAATTAAACTGTTATTACATTTGATATTTGGTTAAGAAGATTAATACAAAAAGTTCAGCACCACTATATTTTAAAGCCAATGTTTTGGAATGTTTAATAGTGACATCAAACATTTTCATTTTTTTTTCATTTTTGGAATTTTTTTCATATATGGAAATAAATTGCATTATATTCCAATATAAAATTGAAAATATATTAATTCTACTGTGAATTAAGAAAACTTATTGAAACATTCTTTTGTTCACTTTAACAGAAAAAAATGATTTATTAATTTAATTTCATAGAAATGTGAACCCAAAATTAATTTATGTCAAGGGTATAGGCAAGGAATCCTTACCAACTGTAATTTGAAAGAAAGCTGGTTCTCTTGAGGTTGAAATCAACAGTTACCCATTGCGAATTAGGATCATTCCTGTGTCTCCATGACCTAGAAGAATGCCCCAATAAATGTACTTGAATGGCTGAATTTTACAGAGGATAGAACTGGGGCACAGAGAGATGAAGAAATTGATCATAATTAGTCAATAGGTTAAAGGATAATCTCACATTTGAACCCAGATAGACTGACTAGAGTTCATGTTCTTTATCACCATTCTATGGTATGACTGTTTTTCTACAAAAGTTTACTACTCCTGTCAGTGTTGAAATATAATCCATTTCTTTATTATTAATTTTTTTTAAAGTTAAAAATTACCATGTTTGTTACAGGTGTATATTGTTGGCAGACATTCTGTACAGATGCTGAGAGAAGACAGTATGATGTTGGAAATGCCAGCTAAATCTTTTCAAACATATATGTATCATCTTATTTACAGAAAAAAAAAAACAACTTTGTAAAGGAAAGCAAGATATATCAGGTGATTGGTTATGGATAGGGACAGAGCCTGTATTAGATACAGGCTGTCCTGGTGTAAGAAACGTTTTCAGCATTGCTTTAAAGGCAATGGCCACCAGAGGTTCTAAGGGGAGGGAGAGAGAAGAATAGGTGTAACATGGGGCAGTTTGGGGACATTAGAATTGTTTTGCATGCTATTGCAATAATGGAAACAGGCTATTATACGTTTTGTCAAAACCTGCAAAATTGGGAAGTACAAATTGTAAACAATAAGGTAAAGGATAGGCCATGGTTAGTTGCAATGCTTCAATATGTGCTCATCAATTATAACAAATGTACCACACTAATGAAAGATGTTGTTAATGTGAGAAAGTGGGGGAAGTGGAAGGGGTGGGGTATATGGGAATCTCCAATATTTTCAATGTAACATTAATGTAACTTAAATCTTCTTTACAAAATAAAAATAAATAGAAAAAAAGAAAGTGTTTTGGAAACAGAGTGGCTCAACAATTGGGTAAGTATCATCCTTAGATGTAACAATGCAGAGTTTTGCTTACTAGGGTTTTTGGTAGCTCATTTCCATGAGTTAGTCCTGGTCCCCAGGTTTTTCTGTGTTGTTGCTCTATCATCTTGCAAGATGTTGTCCTTTTCTCCATGTGTGTAGAGGTTTCACATAGCACTCTGTCCACATTCCGAAGTCTGAAGGAAACATGACTTTTTTACATTTGTAAAAAAAAATTTTTTTCATGTAGATTGTTTTTTAGGAAAAATCCAATTCCTGAATAGGTACAGACCTTTTCAGGTAACTTATGCTTCTCTTGTGAACATCTTAAAAAACTGTGTTTTTCATCTAAATTATGAAATTTAACAGCAATGGGATATTTACAAAATAGTCTATGTGGGGAACTACAGTGTTATCCCTTCTTTCTTTCCCTACATTTGCAATTTTGTCTCCTCCTTTCACAGTGGTTTTCCTATGGATTACTAGCCTTGGAGTAGTAGAGATGATGCAGTTCATCTTTCCCATTCTCTGTTATTTTTTGTGATAAATTTTAACTGTATATGTGACTCAAGCGTCACAATCAACCAATGTAATTTTCCTCTAGACAATTATTTAAAAGCAATTAAATTTTTAAAAATCCATTTTTCAATACAGTTATCTTCAGTTTTATACATATGTTATTATTTCTTTGAGTAGACCCCAGCTTCCTTCTGTTATCATTTCTCTTTTTACCTGGAAAATTCTTGAAGCACAAATCTGCTGCATATTTTCCTGTATGTGTGTCTGTTAATTTTCCTGGAAAAGTTTTAATATTGTTTTTATATTTCAAAGATATGTAAATTGGTATTGAATCTTATAATGGCAGTTATTATCTTTCAATATTTGAAACATGATCCTCCATTTTGTTCTGGCTTGCATCAGTTTTGATGATGTCTGTTATAATTCTCATAGGTTGATGTTTTCAGAATGTGTTATGTAATATCCTCTAACTTTTGTCATCATTTTCTACTTTTCTTTGATTTTCACTTGTGAAATCAAAGAGTATATATGTGTTTCATTTGTTGGGTTATTTGCTATTTGTTTTTTTCACCTTCTTATGTAGTTTTAACAATCCTAGTCCTGAGATTTGATGTCTTTCTTTATATTCAGAAAAGTTATGATCATTATCTTCCTAAACATTTCTTCTGAAATATTTAATATTAAAGGGAAATATTTAATATTAAAGGAAATAGAAATATTCCCTTTCTATTCTTACATAGTACACTAAATACATGTGTACTAGCCAGCCACATGCATCTGGTATTTGATGCAAAATTCCAGAAATTGCTTGGTTTTTATAAAGGGTATTTATTTGGGGTAGAAGTCCACAGTTACTAGGCCATAAAGCATAAGTTACTTCCCTCACCAAAGTCTATCCTGTGAGGGTTCAGGCTTCTTGGGTTTGTCTCTTCCTGGAGCTCCATTTCTCTCTGGGCTTAGCTCCTCTGTTTCCTCCACAAGGCCAGCTGTAGACTGTGAGGTGAATGGCTCATCTCTTTCCTGGGGCCTTCTCTCCTTCTTCATGACCAAGATCCTCCATCTGCTTGCCTCCCCGGGCTCCAGCATCAAAACTCCAAATGAGAACTCCAACTCAAAAACTGCTCCCTCTGTCCTTTGCCTTGCCTTTTATATTTGATTCTGCCCCCACCAAGGGGTGGGGCTCAACGCCCTACTGACATGGCCCAGTTAATGCCCTAATCATAACTTAATCATGTCCAGATTAGCAGACTAGTTTAAAGCATAATCCAGTATCTATTTTTGGAATTCATAATTACATCAAACTGCCCAATGGCTACAATATGTGCATGAAACAGTGTGATATTGTACCACAGTTCTCAGATAGTTCTTCCTCCATGTTTATTTTTTCTTTAACCTTTTTTAATCTTTCTGTTTGTTTTTTTCCTATTGGCTTATCATTAAATTTATGATTACTTCCTCATCTTTATTGAACATTCTGAATGTTTTGTTGATAGAATATTTTTGTCTTATGTTTCATGTGTGCTTTTTAAAAGTTATTTTCTAGCAATTCTTTGGGCATACCTTGTAGATTCCACCCTTATGGAACAATTTCTCTTGTATCCATTAATGTTGTTTATCCTCTGAGCTAGATCTTTTAACCTCATAATTGTCAATGCTCTTTAGGCAAAGGGACAGCTGTGGTGGACAATTTTATATTATTACTTATTGCAGTGAGGAAGAGCACATGCCATGTGAAAACATGAAGTTTCTAATTAAGAGTGCTTTAGAAAGATCATATTACAGGATTTTGGCTTTGGTTGGGTAACCAGGGAGAAGAAAAATGGAAGCAAAACTTGGTATTCATTTGAGACTACCAGAAAGATGAGGTGGTAATAATCTAAGAAAACATATTCCACGGAGGGACAAACTGTACTAGGAGGAGATAGAACTGCATGCTGTCAGTGTGCAGGAGCAATTCTGTGATTGTGTATCACAGATTTTGTGTACCTTTCATCAGACCAAAGTATGAGTAAAGCTATAATTTGTGAAGCCATAGTAGTTACTCATTTTGTAAGAAAGGAGGAAGATAGTGGGTATTTCGTGGGTTAATCAGTGACCTTGTCTGAAGGTATCCCAAGCTGCCACTCGTCTTTCTCATAAGCACTTGATCTAGATGTGCAAAGGAGAAATTGAGGGTGAATGCAAAGTCCTTAAATCTAGGGCTCACTGTTTTACACGATCAGCACCATAACTCAAATTTGGCTTTAACGACTGTGTAAAATGTATCTGTAGTCTTCCTATCTGCTTGTACACTGACCACATTTTCTCCCACCTTCAGGCAAAGGTGAAATTATTCTTTGTTCCATCTGTTCTTGGAGGAGCTTGTCCCACTGTAGGATATGATATTTTAGATTTTTACAAACTCATCTTTCTGGTAGGCTCAAAAAATTTATATTGTAGATTTATGGCCTTTTAAAATTGGTAAGATTGAGGAAATGGTCGTTGAAGATTTCTACATCCTAAGTAGATGTGAAAGTCCTATATTTCCTGTTATATTTTGTTCACTACTTTGGCTTCATGTATTTCCTTTCTGAAAAACTCCACCTTTGTCAGTATAGTATCTTCCTAGGTTTATGATACTGCACCTTGAAAATTAAATGGGACCTCACAATCACCATAGGTATATCTGGTTTTATCCATTTTCTTTTACCATCCTCTCTCTCCTCTCCTCCTCCTCCAATGTCATCATCTTCTTCTTCTAATACTACTAATAATGATTATTCCTCTTCTTCCTATTATTTGTCTAATAATACTAACACTAAAAATAATAATAATTCTAATCCTTCTTCTTTAATGTCTTGATATTGATCACTCTGTCT
>JAQZBX010108051.1:0-10589 GCA_029593785.1 Cabassous unicinctus
TCAATATTCTCAATATGAAAGTTAGAACTTTGGCTTTCTACCACTGTTCTTTCTAGTGTTTGTGACTAGTTTTCATTTATATTTCATTCATAATAATAGCTATCATTCAAACTTCACAGCAACCCGCTGAACTAGGCACCCTCATTTCCACTTTATTGAAAAAAAATCTGAGAGTTTATTTGCCAAACACTTCCACGGTCAGCATCTGGCAGATCCAGGATTCCACCTAACTCCAGGTCTCTCCCTCCTCCCTCCGTTCTTTCCTTCCTTCCTTCCTTCTTTCTCCCTCCCTCCCTCCCTTCCTGCCTTCCCTTCAAATTTTTATTCTAGTAACATATATATTTACCACATTCAAGTATATAAGTCAGTGCTGTTAATTACATTCACAATGTTGTGCTACCATCACCACCATCCAGGGCCCATTTCTTAGCTAAATCACCTCTGGCGCCTCCAGGTCTTGAGAAATAAAAGTCAGAAATAAAAAATCTGAACTGAAAGAGCCTTAACTTTGTCCTCTGCACTTCCAGAACAGAGCACAAAAACTGATCTTGCCGTCAGAACTGCAATCTTCCTCAATTGCCTCCCTGGCCCACCACCTCCCCTCATTTGTTGACACAAATGGTGAGATGAGGCAAGAAGGCCGCCCAAGTGGAAGCACAGAATAAAGAGAAGAAACTAAACTTCTTGTACCCAAGTAAACCTCCAGCAGATTGGGCCCTGTGGGGATCCTTACACAGCCACACCAGAGCAGCTGTGCCTGGGTTCCGATCTCTGCAGTATCTATAGACTGTGCAGAAAGATACCGGTTCCCGCATGCCTCACAGGAAAGTAACTCAATTCCTACAGGGAGTGCAGAGACAAAAATATTCCATGGGCTCCTCCAGAAGTCACTCCCTGTGCCAAGGAGAGAGGGCATGCTGGACAGGAGACCAAGGCTGGGATCTCAAGGGTTCTCAGGAACTTGATTGATATATATGAAGAGAGGAAACCGATAAATGGCCTCAGCTGACCCCAAAGACATGACCAAACACATGGATTTTCTTCATTGTAACTCAGTTCTAATCCATACCTGTGGGTAAAATAGGAATGGGCCTGGGAATGTTTATAAAACTGGCCTGGTGGCATTTACTTAAAGCATTGTTTGGCCTTGAAGTGCTGCAGGAGAAACCAGGGGTGCTCAGGGCTTGGAGGAGCCTTGCACATCCCTCCACTGCCACAGCCTTTCAGAGACTCACACTGCCTTTGGGGGAAAGCCCAAGTTCCTTGGCAGGGTTATCAGCCAGGGTTCTCCAGAGAAACAGAACCAACAGGATCTATCATTATGCATATGTTCATTGAGCGATTCATTTCAAGGAACTGGCTCACACCACTGTGGGGGCTGGCAAGTCCGAAACCTGTAGGGCCGGCTGGGGGGCTGGAAATGCAGAGAGGAGTTGATTTTGAAGTCTAGAGGCAGAATTTCTTCTTTGGGAAACCTCAGTTTTTTGGTTGTAAGGTCTTCAACTGATTGGATGAGGCACACCCACATTTTCGAGGGTAATCTCCTTTACTTAAAGTCTTAAGTAATGCAGATGCTAATCAAATCAACAAGATACCTTCAGATATATCTAGGCTAGTCTTTGGCCACAGCTGACATCAAAGCCTAGCCAAGGGGACACCTAACATTAACCATCTCAGGAAAGGCTTATGAGGCCTGCCTACCACAGCTCCTGCTAGAGCTTACGCCGGTGCTCCTGGGCATCTGTAGATCCTCTCACCCACCATGTGCTCTTGTCTTCAAAGGGGCTGCACCCCAGAACAGTCTCTCCACCCCTTCTTGCCTCTTTCAGGTCTCCACTGACCTACCACCTCCTCCTGGAGGCTGCCTCGCCTCCCCAGAGGCTGAAGCCAGTATATTTCCCATGGTACCTCCTAGCAGCTCTACTCCCCTATCAAAGCGCTCAGCAGGAGCACCAAGCCACACAGGTTCTTTTGGTTTCAACTGCATCCCATTAAAATATAATCCATAAATCGGGACCGAGGCTCCATCCATCAGACTCCAAAGGCCAAACCTGCCGTCATCAATAATGGGGCTGATATTGCTGTCGGCAACAGGAAATGAGGAGAGTGATGCAGGCCCAACAATTCATGGACACCAGCAGCCACATCTGCTTTGACTGATCACCTTGGGATGCTCAGAGAGGGTGTCTAAGAAACAAAGAGGATTTTTACATGCAGTGAGACAAGACATGGCAGATATCAAACTTTGCTTGCAGAGATATAATAAAATAATGTAATAAAACATTTAGATGTCCTTTAATTTTTCATCTGGCCTCAAGATACACATTTTTCTTTATGAATAAAAACATGCTGCCAATGAGAATTTAGCTGCTTAGGAGAAGGAAATTCAACTTTGACTCATTTTAATACTAGAGTGGAGTGAGGGGGGAAAGCTGTTTCTTTACAGTTAAGGTTAATCCATTTAGGTCAGAGGATATTTTGGCATTTTTCTGCCTTTGGAGTATGTGGATGAGACTTTAGGGGAATAGCAACAATCTGCCAGTGAATTCTAACTTCAGAATCCACCCTCCATACAAGCTCTGCACCAGAGGATTCATACCCTATATATCTTCCCCAACCCTTAAGTCTTGAAAAGTGGCCTATGCACAAAAGCCTTTAGGGTGTTCATCCAGCTCATAACATTTTCCCTTCTTTGGGAAATGCCCTGGCCAGAGTAAACATTCCAAATACATCTGTGCTCTATGACCTCCCTTTCTGGTGATAGGGGATGGCATCAGAGTGATGGCACCCAACCTAAGTTATACCAGATTGAGAAATCTGGAATTGGGGCTAAGAAATGTGGGATGGTCTCTTGAACAGAGGAGAAACAAAAACTGAGAGGCTTTGAGGGTAGCCATTTTCTGCCAAATGAGGAAGAGAAAGCTGGTGTGTAGAAGAGCAGGAAGCAGCTGCAGAGAGAAGCAGAGACAAGAGATGGAGAGAGAAGAGAAGTTCCTGAGTTCCCTCACCTAGACTCTCACTGTTCCCTTCCTGCCAACCCTTTGCCCTCTAATCCCTGGACCCCATCCATTGTAAACAAATTACTTGACACCCTCAAATTCCATAGAATTCAGCCTCCACCTGACTGAGCCTTCTTGGTTTGATGAAAACTGCCTTTAAAGGACCCTGACTTCATGTTATTGGACCAGATCGTAACTGCCTGGAAACATTGCTTTCCCAGCAGCTGGCTCAAGATTTTGTGTGTAACATGTGATCAATAAATATTTATTGAATGAGTATTGATGTCCTCTTCCTTGAAGGCCTCTCAAGTAGAGGATATTCATTCACTTGTTGCCCACACACCATGAAGGTAGATGACATTCTTCCTGGTCCCCATGATGCTTGTAGACATCACTCCTCCTCCTTCGTAAAGAAAAATAAGCACAAGCAAAAATCCAATTATTCCTCCTCTGAGGTTTGTGACATCACAGTCATCCACTCATCTCAACACCATTTTCTATATAAGTTCTCCTCTCCATCCCAACACAGACCCTCATTAGCCCTTGGTCTGATTCCATCTACCCATCAATTTCTCTACAGGGTTTAACAGAATCCACCTTAGGGAACTATTTGGGAATATCCTGGTGAGAATCAATATGCTTGAGGTCTTAAGGTAATTCCATGATTGGAACTAGATATGACAAGAAAGAGAGAGCTGAATCCATTCTGTTGAGTTGGGCTCATGTAATCAGCTAAAGTGGAAAAGTCACCTTTGACAAAAGGCTCTTCTTCTTTAATAATAAGTGCTTATACCTGGTTGTGAGCCTTAGTTTCCCACCAAAATTGAATAGGGTGACCATTACAGCTTTGAGCACTTTTCTTGGACAAGAATTCATTTAGTACCAGGAATAATACCCCGGGTTCTTTATTTTTCTATCAGAACCAAGACAGAATGACAGCATCCATTTATCCCCTTCTCCCCACTTTTCAAAGCCAGGAGAAGGTGCTTTGTTAAAAAAATAAATAAATAAATAAAAATAAAAAAAAGGTGTGTTGGAGGGGTGATCTTGTCTCTTTTTTAAAGGTTCTGATTGATTCGATGTGGTTCAATCACCTATGAGCAATCACTTAAGGGAAGACATACTGCAAAGAAAATTGCAATTATACACATGTGTAGCTGCCTTCACATCTTTTTGAACCCCTTTCATTTCATAGTCCCTGAATAACCTGAGAGCTGTGCATGTAAGGAACGATTCGGCCTAGAGAGCTTCCTCCTGCAGAATCAGACAGATCACCTGATGCAATTCGCTGCCTGCAGAGGCTGCAGAGGGAGAAGCCTCACAGGCCCAGCCTGGTGGTCCAACAGTAATTGCACATGCTTTTCCCAGGCCCTAGAATGACCACTAAAAGGTAGAGAGTTTAAATGGGTTGGCATTTGGAAATCAGGTTCTTTGGTTCCTAACTGCTGCCCTCTGCTTCCTGAACAGGGGGACATGTACATATGGGTGAGAGAACACATTTCCCCTAAGGAGGTCCTGACTGGTGATAGTGACAGTCTCTATAGGGCCAATCAACACTCACCCCCCCACACCCATGGCCAAACCCAGGTATCTCCAAAGGAAGCTCTGATCACCAGTAGGCACACTGTCTGCATTAAGCAGTAGAGCAGTAGGAAGGACCTGTTCTAAGAGTCTACCAAGAAGTTCTTGCCATTGGGGGCGCTCTCTCTCTCTCTCTATCTCTCTCTCGCACACACACACACACACACACACACACACACACACACACACACATTGTTCTTGCCTATCCCTCCTGGAGCAGATCCTGCCTGTGGTACAGTACAAAGAACCCCTGGGTGCATAGGCTGAGAGTAACGTTTCACCTCCTCTCGTTCACTCGTCTTGGCTGTTGTTTACATGCGCAAGCTCAAAACTATCTAAATTATCTAAAGTGTGATAGATAATTGCACTTTCCATTTCAATATATCATATGAATTATGTGCTATTATATAGCTCAAAATCATATAACTAGATTTTAAAATACTTACTGTTCCAATTTGTCTATCTTTAGAAATATGAAGTGTAATAGATATAATACCCTAGATGGGAGCCCTTTTCCAATTCTTCTGCTCACCTAAACATTCAACCAAGCACAGGAGCAGGTCTAAATTCTGTTCTTCATGATCACGTTGCAAGCCTACTTCTCTTTACCCTCAATTCAGATCAGCCATTCCTGTGCCATCTATCATCTGCCTGCTCCCAGGCTCTGTCCTCCACTGCCAAGCCACCTCTCTCAGTGCTTCCAAGCCTTCTCTCCTGTGGTCCTGATACCCCTCCACTCATACCAAGTCCTCTACCATCCCTCAAAGACAGGGCCTGGTCACCACTCATGAGAAAACATAACTGCTAATCACCAAATTACAAGGCCCCTGACACCAACCAAACTAGATATGTCAGACCTCAGTTATTTCTAGGAAGCTGAAGATAAATTTATCAGACAATTACCAAAGTCTACACATCATCTAGAGGCAGGAACACATGGGCTGATTGAACTGCTTCCAAAAAACCAATCTGGTCACTTGAAAACCTACCTGATGCAGGCTCGATTCAGGCGAGGCTGGATGAGAGAAATGACAATTTGACTGGAGAAAGGGGAAATCTACATGAGCAGCAAGGCTACATTACTTTATAGAGGGGAGGGGCAGATCAGATAGGGGCTTACAGTGGGGTGACAGGAATTTCAGCAGTGAGTACCTTTACACTTCTGTTCTAAAGCCCTGTGTCTTGTTGAAGAGTATTTGATGAATTTGTTTTGATGCAAACTAGTATCTTATTAGCTCTAGATTAAAATAAGTTTGCTTATAAAAGAATATATATAAACAAAATAAGGTGACACCACTCAAAGGAATATTATGATGTAATTAAAACAAGGATTCATGGATTGGAAGACTAAATATCATTAAGATGTCAATTCTACCTAAACTGATTTACAGATTCAATGCAATCCCAATAAAAATTCCAACAGGATATTTTTGCAGAATTGGAAAAGCCAATTAACAAATTTGTCTGTAAGGGTAGGGGCCACCAAATAGCCAAAAATAACTTTAAAAGAAGAACGAAGTTGGAGGAGTCTCACCACCTGACTTTAAAGCATATTACTTAGCTACGGTGGTAAAAACAGCATGGTATTGGCATAAAGATAGACAGATTAACCAATGGAATAGAATTGAGAGTTCAGAAATAGGCCCTCACATCTATCATCAAGTGATTTTTGAAAAGGCTCTCAAACCCACCCAGCTGGATCATAACAGTCTATTCAACAAAATTGTGCTGGGAGAACTAAATATCCATATCTGAAAGAAAGAAAGAGGACCCCTATCTCACACCTTATACAAAGATTGACTCAAAATGGATCAAGGACCTAAATATAAGAGCTAGAACCATAATGCACTGTATTAGTAAGGGTTCTCTCAGGAAACAGAATTAACAGGAGATATCTGTCAATAATATGAGATTTTATAAGAGTCTCTCATGCGACCATGGGGATGCAGAAGTCCAGGTTCCACAGGCAGGCTGCAAGCCAGGGGCTCCGATGAAAGTCTGATGAAAGGTCCTTGATGAGTTTCTGGGAGAAGTTGGCTGTCCAATGACGAGCTGGGAAAGTCTCTCTGAATGTTGAAATCACTTCCCCTTTTAAGGCATTCAACTGATTGGATAAAAGCATCACCCATTGCTGATGCAACCTCCCTGATTGATGCAGATGTAATCAGCCACCCAGGCAGTAAACTCACTAGTGATCGAAGTCCATAAATGCTCTTGTATTACAATTAGCTCAGGGCTTGCTGGACCAAACACCTGGACACAATTACCTGGCCAAGTTGACACATTAGCCTAACCATCACAGTCCACCCCTTGTCAACTCAGCAACCATACACATTACTCTAAACCATACTTAGTCTCTAAGTAAATACAATAACAGACAAGCATACATATATATTTCCACCTAACAATGTTCAACTCCCCTGCGTACAACCGGAAACACATTGATTCCCCCACAGAATAGGGTGCATGTCCTTGGGTAATATTCACTCTTAAACTTGCCATCCTTAAATATTATGATGTGAAATTAATACAACTTTTCATATGATAGGGGAAAAGGTCGGGGAAGAAAACAAAGAAATTCGTTTTGTGTACATATACAATCATACTTATAACGAAACAAGGAAGAAGGGTTCATGGCTATTACACTCCTCATTTCTGTAACTGGTCACATGGTCAAAGTTCATATTTATCACTACCTTCTTCCACTACCCATTCCATGTTCCCATTACCTTCAGCAAGCACTTCAGCTGGCCGTGGTTCTTTGCCTGGTGGGGTGACCCAAACTTTCATTTCCGAAGATTCTGGGCCATTGTTAGCCCTGCTTGAATAGGTTTGTTGCAATTTTCCATTGATTTTAATCACAGGGCATGGTAGTACTAGGAGACGCCCTAGAGGATCTCCTGCATTCCAGGCAAACTCTTCTTTACCCCCCATTATGTAGATATACTGCTATTTCCCCTTGATAGTCAGTATCAATCACCCCAGCCAGTACAGTAATTCCCTTCTTTGCCTATTGATTCACAGGTAAGAGGAGCTCAAAGTGGCCAGGTGGCAGTCTTAACTTCCAGTTCAATGGAATCATTGTTGTGTTCCCTGGTGGCAGCACTCCTCCTTTTGAGACTAAAACCTGTAGATCAGCAGAGCTTTGCAGCAGGGACAGGAAGCAAAAATTTTCCTAGTGGGTCACTAGAGGTAATAGTGAGGTGGTGCCACTCCCATTTCCACCCCTTGATTCCTGGACCCATGAATCCTGGTTATGAGAGAAACAGCACCATAGAGAGGATGCTGATTTAGAGCATACACAGCCTCCTGGAGAACATTGCCCCAGCCCTGCAAGGTATTGCCACCTGGTTGGCGCTGTAATTGAGGCCATTCAACCATTCTATTAATCCAGCTGCTTCAGGGTGATGGGGAACATGGTAAGACCAGTGGGATTCCATGGGCATGTGCCCATTCCCGCACATCATTTGCTGTGAAATGGGTTCCTTGATCAGAAGCAATGCTGTGTGGAATGCCATGGCGGTAGATAAAACATTCAGTAAGTCCACGGATGGTAGTTTTGGAAGAAGCATTGTGTGCCTGAAATGCAAACCCATAGCCAGAGTATTTGTCTATTCCAGTTAAAACAAATCGCTGCCCCTTCCATGGTGGAAGTGGCCCAATGTAGTCAATCTGCCACCAGGTAGCAGGCTGGTCACCTCAAGGAATGGTGCCTTATCAGGGGCTGAGTGTGGGTCTCTGCTGCTGGCAGATTGGGCATTCAGCAGTGTCTGTAGCCAAGTCAGCCTTGGTGAGGGGCAGTCCATGTTGCTGAGCCCATGCATAACCTCCATCCCTACCTCCATGGCCACTTTGTTCATGAGCCCATTGGGCAATGACAGGAGTGGCTGGGGAAAGAGGTTGAGCATTAGCCACAGAGTGGGTCATCTTATCCACTTGATTATTAAACTCTTCCTCTGCTGAAGTCACCCTCTGGTGAGCATTCACATGGGACACAAATATGTTCATGTTTTCTGCACACTCAGAAAGGTCTATCCACATACCTCTTCCCCAGACCTCCTTGCCACCAATTTTCCAATCATGTTCCTTCAAGTCCCTGACCATCCAGCCAAACCATTGGCAACAGCCCATAAATCAGTGTACAAACGGACCTCTGGCCATTTCTTCTTCCAAGCAAAATTAACAACTAGGTGCGCTGCTTGAAGTTCTGCCCACTGGGAGGATATGCCCTCACGGCTATCCTTCAAGGGTGTCCCAGAAAAGGGCTGCAGTGCCGCAGCTGTCCACTTTCAGGTGGTATCTGCATATTGTGCAGAACCATCTGTAAACCAGGCCCGAGTTTTCTCATCCTCAGTCAACTGATTGTAAGGGACTCCCCAAGAGGCCAAAGCTATGGGCTGGGAAAGAGAAGGTAACATGGCAGGGGTGGTGACCATGGGCATTTGGGCTACTTCCTCATGTAACTTACTTGTGCCTTCAGGACCTGCTTGAGCCCTATCTCATATATACCACTTCCACTTTATTATGGAGTGCTGCTGTGCATACCCAACTTTATGGTTTGGTGGGTCAGAAAATACCCAGCTCATGATAGACAACTCGGGTCTCATGGTAACTTGATGGCCCATGGTTAAGTGTTCAGTCTCTACTAAGGCCCAGTAGCAAGCCAAAAGCTGCTCCTCAAAAGGGCAGTAGTTATTTGCAGAGGATGGCAAGCCTTTGCTCCAAAATCCTAAGGGTCTGCGTTGTGATTCCCCTATAGAGGCCTGCAAAGGCTCCAGACAGCATCTCTATTTGCCACTGAAACTTCCAGCACCATTGGATCTGCTGGATCATCTGGTCCAAGTGGTAGTGCAGCTTGCACAGCAGCCTGGACCTGTCACAGGGCCTCCTCTTGTTCCGGTCGCCAATCAAAACTAGCAGCTTTTCTGGTCACTCGATAAATGGGCCGGAGTAGCACACCCAAATGAGGAATATGTTGTCTCCAAAATCCAAAGAGGCCAACTAAGTATTGTGCCTCTTTTTTGGTCATAGGAGGGGCCAGGTGCAACATCTTATCCTTTACTTTAGAAGGGTTATCTCGACAGGCCCCATACCACTGGACACCTAGAAATTTCACTGAGGTTGAAGGACCCTGTGTTTTTGTTGGATTTATCTCTCAATCTCTCTCACGCAAATGTCTTACCAATAAATCTAGACTCTTTGCTACTTCTTGCTCAGTAGGTCCTATCAACATGATATTATCAATATAATGGACCAGTGTGATGTCTCATGGGAGGGAGAGTCAATCAAGGTCCCTGCGGACAATATTATGACATAGGGCTGGAGAGTTGATATACCCCTGAGGCAGGACAGTGAAGGTATACTGCTGGCCTTGCCAGCTGAAAGCAAACTGTTTCTGGTGGTCCTTACTAATGGCAATTGAGAAAAAAGCATTTGCCAGATCGACAGCTGCATACCAGGTACCAGGGGAAGTGTTGATTTGCTCAAGCAATGATACCACAACTGGGACCGCAGCTGCAATTGGAGTCACCACCTGGTTAAGTTAACGATAATCTACTGTCATCCTCCAAGATCCATCTGTTTTCTGCACAGGCCAAATAAGAGAGTTGAATGGGGATGTGGTGGGAATCACTACCCCTGCATTCTTCAGATCCTTGATGGTGGCACTAATCTCTGCAATTCCTCCAGGAATCCGGTATTGCCTTTGATTTACTATTTTGCTAGGCAGGGGCAGTTCTAGAGGCTTCCACTTGGCCTTTCCAACCATAATAACCCTCACTCCACAAGTCAGGGATCCAATGCAGGGATTCTGCCAGTTACTGAGTATGTCTATTCCAAGTATGCATTCTGGAACTGGGAAAATAACCACAGAATGGGTCCAGGGACCCACTGGACCCACTGTGAGACAGACCTGAGCTAAAACTCCATCAACCACCTGACTTCCATAAGCCCCTGCTCTGACTGGTGGACCACAGTGACGTTTTGGGTCTCCTGGAATTAATGTGACTT
>JAQZBX010108052.1:0-10589 GCA_029593785.1 Cabassous unicinctus
AAAAAAAAAAAAAAAGACACTGAGTGAGCAACGAAAGAATTTACTACCTGGGATGAAAGACATGATAGGTGAATTAAAAAACACACTACTGCTTTTTTGAGTGTTGATCTTGTACCTCATCACTTTGCTGAATTAATTTATTTGCTCCATTAGCTTTGTTTTGGATTATTAAGGATTTTCTATGTATAAGATCATGTCATCTGCAAATAGGGAAAATTTTACTTTCTTTCCAATTTGTTTGCCTTATATTTTTTCTTTGCATAATTGCTCTGGATAGAACTTCCAGTACAATGCTGAATAGCTCTAGTCACCCTGGGCATCCTTCTCTTATTCCTGACCTTAAAGGGAAAGCCTTCAGTCTCTCACCACTTAGTATGATGTTAGCTGTGGGTTTTTCATATGTGCCTTTATCATGTTCAGGAAGTGTCGTGTCCTTCTATTCCTGGTTTTCTGTGTGTTTTTTTATCAAGAAAGTATGGTGGATTGGTCAAATTCCTTTTCTGCATCAATTGGCATGATCATGTGTTTTTTTTTTTTCTTCGTTCTATTATGTGTTTTTTCTTCGTTCTATGATGTGTTACATTGACTTATGTTGAACCACCCTTCATAGTTGGAATAAATCCCACTTGATCATTGTCTATAATTCCTTTAATGTTTGTTGGAGTTGGTTTGCCTGTATTTTGTTGAGGATTTTTTCATCCATATTCATAAGGGAATTCCTAGTGAGGAAACCTTTTTTTTTTTTTTACCAGAATTAAAATATTCCAACTTAACTATTCCACAGCATACTTTTTTAGTATCAAAATCAAAAGCAGAAAATCAATATTCAACATCTCTTTCAAATGTTCCCTTCTTCCCTTTCCTCTGCCCACACAGCACATTTAACAAATAGAACCATGTTCCATATTTTTAAAATATTTTAAGACAACATGCATCTTCAATTTTATTGTATCAATTTTCTGGGACTGTATTTTTGCTTCACTCTGATAAATTCCTCTTCTACTAATGGGTCCTCTACTGCAATAGTCACAAATATTTTAAACTGTTAAATTTAGCCCTGATTTACTGAACAAAAGCGTGTTTAATGGTTTTAAATGTATTTATAGCATTTGCCTTTCTGCAAAAAGAATCCAGTTTAAAAATGGGCAAAAGACTTCAATAGACATTTCTTCGAGGATATAAAATAGCTAAAAAGCATATGAAAAGATGGTCAACATCATTGACCATTAGGGAAATGCCAACCAAAACCACAATGATTTACCATTTCACACCCAAATGGTTACTATTAAATAAATGACAAATAACAAATGTTGGAGAGGATGTAGAGAAATATGAACACTCATTCATTGTTGATAAGAATGTAAAATGGTGCTTCCTCTGTAGAATACAGTTTGGTGGTTCCTTAAAAAATTAAATAACAATATGACCTGGCAATTCCCCTTCTAGGGGGAGTTCAATAAAATTAATAGCAGAGACTTGAACATGTATTTACACACTATTTGTTGTACCATTGTTCACAATAGCCAAAAGTTGAAAGCAACCCACTTGTCCATCAACAGATGAATGGATGTATAAAATGTGGTATAACCACAAAAGGGAATGTTATTCAGCTATAAAAAGGAATAAAGTTCTGTTACATGCTTCCAGTATGAATGAACCCTAAAGATGTCATGCGAATGAAATAATCCAGAGACAAAAGAACCAATATCGTATGATCTCACTGATATGAAAAAATTAGAATATACAATTTCATAGTCAGAAACTAGAATACAGGTTACCAGGGGCTGTGGTGGGGTTAGGGAATGGAGAGTTAATACTTAATTGATTGCAGAGTTTCTGTTTGGGGTGGTGGTAAAGTTTTGGTAATGGATAGTATTGACAATATCACAACATTGTGAATGTGATTCACACCACTGAGTTATATATCTGTATGTGGTTAAAATGGGCATAAATATCACTAATATAAAAAATCATAAGTAAATCTTGGGACTGTGCAACATAGTGAATCCTAATGTAAACTAAGGTCTATAGTTAATAGTGCAAGTATAATAATGTTTCCTCAACTGTAACAACAGGACCACACTATTGCAAAATGTTATTAATAGGGAAAACTATGTGTGTGCCAGGGTTATATGGGAATTCTGTATTTTCTGCATGATTTCTCTGTAAACTGCAACTTTTCTAATTAAAAAAAAAAAAAAAAAGACACAAAATAATGAGACTACCTCTCAAAAATAATCATTTCCTCTAGGTTAAAAATTCCAAAGCAAAAATTGGTAGATTTAAGTTTTCTATTTTGTTTTTGTTTTATTAACAATAATAAGAATAACACTATCAGAATTAAGTTGAATTTAAGGGCAATGAAAATGAAGGGCAATTGTTGTATTTAAAATTAAAAAATTTTAAAAAAAAGGAAAACTCATGCTACCCCAGACTCGTAACTTTTTTAAAAAGAGAAGGATCTTCCAAAGTTACCCTTAGTTCCTGTTGCCATTCTCCACTGTTTTTAAATGAGTATAACTTCTTGACGTTTCATACACTCACCCTTCTCTTTTATTGGTTGCTCTAAGTTTACCTATTTTGAATTGGAATCTGATTTCCTTAAAAATTGCGTGTGTATTAAGTTATTTCACTGGAACAATTCAAAATAAAGCTTCAAGACAGTTTGTAATTTGAATTTAGAAGATGAAATATACATGGTATCCATTTTATACCCCCAGTTTTTATCCTGATATTTCAAACTTTGTTCCTGTTTTCTAGCTAAGTTTTCATTGGAAAAATATATAGTAGCTTTGGATTTTAATCCATGTCATATTTTCTGCTGTTCTTTTAGTTATTGCTTTTTTTTTTTCACCTTAGACTTCGTGTGGACAGTAATGACCTCACGTTTCCGATTGCCTGCTGGCAGAACCTACAATGTGCGAGCATCAGAGTTGGCCCGAGACAGACAGCATACAGAGGTGGTTTGCAATATCCTTCTTCTGGATAATACTGTACAAGCTTTCAAAGTTAATGTAAGTCTTTTATATATTTTCTTTCTTTTTAAAAAAATAACATCTGATTATAAATGTGAATTTAGATATATTTTTAAACTGTAATGCTTAAATTGTCATTCAGTTTGAAAGCTTTATTCAATTAATAAAGTCTTTTTAATGCAAGTTTGTAACTATCAGGTACATATTCTTATTCAAACTTGTTTTTTTAAAACGTATTGCCTAGAGGACACTTGACAGACCAGTAATATATATGATTAGTGGAGTAGATCAATAGTATGTGGATGGTTTTTTATAAATGGGCTTGGGGGTGCTTGAAAAGGAATTTATTCTCCTAAATATTTTATACATTTCCATTGTAATCTTACTTGTCTGTCTATGAATAAAAATTTTGCTAAACAAAAATAAATGCTTACTATATATAATATATGTGACCCTGGTATTTTCAAAGAAGTTGGGAAATAGCAGGCATGAGTCCTGATCAATTCTAGATGGTGAGAGGATATGGTAAATACTTAAAAAAAAATCTATATTGTCATGTGGCATTAAATGCTGTAAACATGAGTAAAACATGATAAGAGGAGGCTGTTATTTTATATAGATATGGTCTATTTCTGCTCATAAGGGACACATGAGCAGAGACTTGAAGAGAATGAGAGGAAATAGCAAACGCAAAAGCCATGTTTGGGTGTTTGAGGAATGCATAGAAGACATTGTAGGTACAGTAGAAGACAGGAACCAGAGCGGTAGAAGGAGAGGAGACTGAAATAGGTGTCAGCCCCATTATCTAAGACTTTATTGGCCATGATTAGGGGTTTGGATTTAACCCTGTGAGTGGGAAGCTCACTGAATGGATTGAGTAATAAGATTTGGTTTAGTTATTTTTTTTTTATTAAATAAACTTTTTGTTGAAGTATAATGTGTATACGTAAAAGCATAAGAATCATAAGTGTACAGAAGGATGAATTTTCAGAAAATGCACATACCCGTCTATCTACCTCCCAGAAAAATAGAATGTTATCAACACCTCTGAAGCCTCTCTCATACCCTACTAGTCACTACCTACTCCTAAGGTAACCATCTCCATAGATTAGATTTGCCTGATTTTGAATTTCATATAAATAGAATTCTATTTGTTTGTCTGGGTCATTTGCTCAGCATTATTTGTGAGTTTTACCCATGTTCTTATACAGTAATTGGTTCATATTTATTGCTGTATAGTAACACCATTGCTTGAATATGCCACAATTTACTTATCCGATTTACTTTGTTGTAGTTTCAGATTGTTTACCCTTTGATATCTTATGAATACTATTGCTCTGAACATTCTGGAGTTCTGGTACATGTCTTGATGGACATGACTGGTTTAATGAATACCTGTCTATCTTTCCCCTAGATTGACCTATTAACATTTTGCACATTTGCTTTATTTTTCATCTCCATGTATGTATTTTTTTTAACCTTCTGAAATTAAGTGGCAGACTTCACCCCTAAATACTTTCATGTGTTTCTCCTAAGGATCTCCTAAATTACCATAATATTATTATCACACCCAAAAATTTAACATAGTAAATAATATTATCTAATATAATTTAAAATGGAATTCCTCATTTCTAAGTCTCCAGGATGGCACCTCATCAGTTTTCTGCTATATTACTCTGGGATCTGTACTTTCAAATCTTTAATATATTAATCTTTCCATACCTGTTTGTCAAGCTTAAAATATTCTGTAGGTATTCCCGTATAGCAGAATTACTTTTTTATTGATTTTACCACAAATTCCAAGTCATTTCACATTGGAAAGAAGGCTGCAGAGGAGTTAAAGTTGGATCCTTAAAAATACCTTTGAGGATATTATCGAACATACCCAGTGAATTCAGTGTGCTTTTCCAAAAAGTAAGCATTTAAATTTCTTTTGTATTATATCATCTATTAATAGATAGTTGGAATATAGGTTGTCAAGCAGAAAAAATATGAAATTAAGGGAATTCTGCTTCATAAAAGTTTCTGATTGATAGAAACACCTATGTATTAGAGAATTGATATATAAAATAAGCCCTTTTTTCTATTGTATGACTCAACTCATTAGAATCTTAAAAAAAAAAAACTTGTTTTTTTAACTTAATATTAATTAATAATTAGTTAATATTTAGTTTTTATTTTACCTTATAGTTCTGTATTTGTTGCAATATATTGTAAAAGAGTTTGTTATATTTCCGATTTAGCATAATTTTTCTTTTGGGTACTTTAGTTGATAATAGTATGCTGTATTTTCAGTGTAGTAAACTCTGTCCTATCTAATTATTCTTTTAGAAAGACAAATGAACAACTTTTATGTATTTAAATGTCAGTTCCAGTAGAGCTGAGCATATTATTAGAATGATATGTAGTATGGTGCTAGGAACATTCTCTGTTATCTCTGTTTATAAGTATACCTAAGAGGATCAATATTTATGAAAAATCTCATTTTGGATATTCTTCTGGGTATTTGGACTCAAGTCATTCATCCTGACAGAATTGCTTTGTACTTCTGTGCACATTTCTGTCTGTGTGAATGACTCTCCTGGTTGTGCAGGATACTGCCTGTATAATGGTATGTGGCAGCCTGCAAACTAGTGGAGATTTTAGAGCTCTGATATATGTTCTCTTGTGTCCAAGAAGTACCATTAAGTCTCAGGAATCCCCGTTGTGGGCAGCTGCTAGTTTAAAAAATTATCTTACCAGCATCTCTTTATTACCCTGCGAAGGACCACTCAATTTCCTGTGATTACTAAGCAGTGATTTGTAAAGTTAGCCATTGGAACCATTGCTTTAACTTTCCCTAAAAGGTTTCTGCACCACAGGTGAAATAGTCATTGTTGCCAAAGTTTTTTTTTCCCATTTGGTAATCATCCCATCAAGTAGTTTATATTTTTCTGAAGGAATTTGATGTTATGGAGGAGCTGAAGTAACTTCATAGATCTTGCTCTTTCTTTGCTTTGGATGTTGGGATGAGATGAGCCCATTAATGTTGTTCCAGTTTCAAGTCCTATTTTCACTGTGGCTTTGCCAACCTATGGAGCATGTTGTCCCTCTCATGCCCTGAATTCACTGTTAATTTACAAAAAAAGTTTCCATTAAATGCTTAAAAATGTTTATATTGGACTACATGGATTGGTTTTCTCAACCTATGAGGAATTTTTCCCTAATGTTTGACTTTACTTTAACTTTGGCATAGCTCTTTAACAGTAGACTATATGACAGAGAAGGATTGAAGAGAACTAGCCTGTTCAAATGACTATGCCTGCATAAGAAATTACCTCAAAACTTAGTGCCTTAAAACAACTGTTAATAAATAGCACAGGAATTCAGTGAGTTAAGGGATTCAGATAGGGATGGCTTATCTCTGATCACCCGTTATGTCTCAAGCCTCAGCTAGAAAATTCAAAGAGTAGGGGTTAGAATGGTTTTTAGGCTTATTCTCTCATCTGGCTATTACCTGAGACCTTAGCTGGAATGACTGTATGTGACCTCCTTGTATACCCTGGGCTTCCTCACAATAAAGTGACTGAATTCCAAGGTTGAGCATCCTTAGAGTGAGGGAACCGGGCTGCAGCCATTTTGCCTTTTCTGATCTAGCCTCGGAAGTCCCATATTGTCACTTCTATCGCCTTCTATTTTTCATCCTTGTCACAAAGTCCCACTCAGGGTTAAGGGAAGGAATACAGACTCTGTCTGTTGTTGGGAAGTGGGAAAGTTCTGGAAGGTCATGTAGAATCGGAAATATTGTTACGGACTTTTTGGAAAAATACAGTCTGCCAAGTATGACTCCCTGGTGGAGGCATCCATTTTGCCCAGTCCCCTTCATATAACTGTACCTGTGTTCTGCTCTCATGTATACCTAGGAATACCTCCTAGAGATGTCCCCCTTGCTACTTGAAGGGTAGCTGCCATATTAGAAGTCAGAGATGAGAGGGAGGTTTAATTTTTACTGTCTGCCCTTTGTATTTTTTGAATTGTTTATCTGGGTGTGGTGTACTTTAAAAATATGTGTGCATATTTTTTATTTTACTTATATATATTTATTTTTTTGTATGTGTAACAGATATAAGTCCATGTGGAAAGAGTATATGCAAAATATTTATGACGACAAATAATATACTCAGCTACATGATACTGAGTTTTATAGGATGCAGCATTTTAAAAAAGGGTAAAGTTTATGATTAGAGACATTTAAAATTTTTTTGCCTGCGTTGCATTTTCCCTCAGTTGACTTTTTTTGATATAAAATTATCTTAAAAGTACTAAAGCAGTTCTTTAAAGGTTTCTTTGTACATATCTTTATGAACCAAATAAATAATAACTGATAGTTTTTAAAAATGATACCAGTACTGCAATTGTTCTTGAAAGATGTTGCTATCATGCAGTTAATTGCAGATTTTTTTGTTTTTTTAAATAAAGTGAAATTCAAGGAGTACTATTCTAGTTAGGTGAGAACTTAGGTTGATGAATACTTTGGTTGGATGAAGCTTTCTTTTTTTTTTTTTTATCTTTTCAAACAGAAGTTCCACAAATCAGTACTGCAAACAAATGTAAAGGTAGCAGGCAGGTAGGGATTGAGATGAGAAGTAGTATAAGGATGATGAATTTAGTTAACTGAAACTTCATTTACTGGGCATCATTCTGTAATCATGTTTTTAGGATAGAACTTTCAGAATTTTGTTCCCCAATTACTGTTTCATTGACCTTGTTTAACAAATGAGAACACAGGATTAGAGTTGTTAGGTTAATTACCAAGTCAGTGGTGGAGCAAGGACAATGTGTGTGTGTGTGTGTGTGTGTGTGTGTGTAAACTAAGTACTAAATATGAACAATCCTAATTCTTAAAGAAGGTTGGACAGGACCTGTTATTTTCAACATTTTAAGGATTATTTTGTTATAACCCTATTTAAATTTGATGTTAATTTTTATAAAATATCCTTTACACACAATGTCAATCAGATTCCCCCAAGTTTTGTTTTTTTTTTAACTTTTATTGGTTTATTCATATACATAATTTAAAAAAAAACAAACAGCTCTACAAGCTTTACAACAAAAACTAGCAGTTCTCTGCTCTTTATTCCTTCCATGTAACCTCATTCTGCATATTTAGTTTTTTCCTCATATATAGTAACATGATTCTAAGAAACATGCTGATATTCTTTCTGGGTTTGTGTGCTTTGTTTTTTTGATATTATGTATTGACTTTGGAAGATGAGAATTTAGCTCTCTCATATTGCCTCCCCTGCCCCCCGACACAAATATTTCTCTTTCATCCTCCCAATAAACAAAGTTATATAATAATATTTGGTTAGTTGAATATTTATTTTCCCTAGAGAGAAATCCTCCCCCAGTCATCTGCCTTGCATTTGTAGAACCAAACTGCTAGTTTTCTTGGAGCCAAGTGTAAGAAAGGGACTGGAAAGTCTTAACTGTTCAGTTTGTAGATGTTTGATTATTATTGTAGACCTTCCCTGTTTTTAGTATAATATTATTCACCTGTACCTGATGTCCCTGAGTCCAGAGTCTTTCTGGTTCATTTTCTTCAGAGAGTAAGTCTCCAGTTCTTGTAGTGCTTGGCAGTGGAAAGGGGAAGGTGAGAGATGGTTAGGGATGAGGGTTGCTGGTTATACAGACTTTCATCTGGTCTTAATTTTTTCAGTCCTTCCTGGATCCCCTTTTACAAAGGCAATTTTTCTCCATTTTCTAGAGTTCTTTGACGGTAAATTAACTTGCACTTGGGCTTCTTTCACACTGCTAGCTTTGTTTTTAGCTTTCTCCTATTTGTCAGTTAAGTTCAGTTGCATTTCATTTTGCAAAATCTTTGGTTAATACCCTTTAGTGTGTCTTAAGCAAGCATTTGTGCTCAGTTTGCCTTATTTAACCTTGACATCTCTCAATTTGATTTTCAACAACTTCTACCCTGAAGGAGAAATTACTAATTATCAAAGTATGTTGATAAAATCAGTTGTTGACATGAAAGTGGTTGTCTTTATTGCAAAAAGGCATGATGTTTGCCAAATTTCTTTTTAATGGTCTCTAAAATATATAAACTCTTTTTTAAAATATTTTAAAAGATGCTTAATTACATAAATGTTACACAAAAATTCCAGGGATTCCCATGTTCCCCACTTCCCACACCTCCCACAACCTCCCACATAAACATCCTTCATTAGTGTGGCACATTACCTGCAGTGGATATATACATCCTGGGGCTTTGCCACTAAGCATGGACCATAGTTCACATTGTAGACCACACTCTCTCCCACACAATTCTGCATGTTACATGCTGATGTAAAATGGCCTATATCTGTCGTTGTAATGTCACTCAGGAGCCAATTTTAATTGTTTGAAAATTGAAATTCTGTGGTACGTGATGGCTCTTTAACGCTTTTCGTTCTCTATATTGAAATGTTTTTCCTAAGCTATAATCATATTAAGCACAGAATATAGAAAACTCTTTATCAGTCAGATTTATAGTTATACACATTTAAGGTGACTGCATTTCTTGGTTTATTCTTCAGTCCTGTTATGTTTTTGTTAGGTATATATAGTCTTGGGACTTGTATTACATTTATCATACGTTTGTTACTAATATTTTATTCTGGAAGATTCTCTAGGCAATTATTCAATGATGAATTTATGAATATTTATTTTGAAGAATAACTAGCTCTGTGGTTATACACAAGTTGCTGTACCTTTCTGTATTTCCTGTTCTCTCTTGTTGAGAGAATAATACCTGCCTTGCAAAGGATGCCTACAATTAAATAAGAATATCTGTAAAGTGCCTGTTTGTTTGACTCATATCATTCATTTAGAAATTGTTGATCCTTCTTTCTTCTATTGCTTATGATCCATTTGATCTACCCTCTAGTCCCAGAAATGTTGTCTTGGAAGCATATTATTTTTGAAATTCTACTAAACAGCAATCTGCTAGTAGTTTTATATGAATATATATTTTTTCCATCTATGTACTGTTTCCAAAACCCAGATTGTTTCCTGGCAGTATTAATTTAAAATGCATATACATGGAAACTGTAAACATGCCAGTTTACATTTATAAACATTTGTCTCCTCTTATAAACTAAAGAAGAGACAAATGCCAATTACTACTTTTTTGATATTTAGGTATGTTTTATCCTGAAATTAATACAATAAATAAAAGAAAATTGTGGTAATTCATGTACTTCATTTAAGAATAGCAATTATTGAGTGCCTAGTATATAGTATGGAAACAAATAATTTAGAAAATAGTTGTAAGCCATTTAATCGTGAGAGATATGTTGGATTCTATTTAGAAAGAATCTTCAGCTTATTGTTCCTGCCATAGCAATTATTTATGAATTTGACTGTTTAACTATAATATCTATAATACATGTTATGGGGTATAGTGCATGAATCTTCAGTATACACCTTAATGAATTTTTATACATGTGTACACCTGTGAAACCACCAGATTAAGGTATAAAATATTTTCTAATACCTTGTGTTTCGCTAAGTATTTATTTTCCCATTTTATCTCCTTTATTACCTCTTCTGTTAAAGTTTTTTTTTTTTTATACTTTCTTTTTTTTTTTT
>JAQZBX010108053.1:0-10588 GCA_029593785.1 Cabassous unicinctus
AGCCAGAGCAAGGAGCCTGAGGCTAAGTATGATAGTGACTATGAAGAAAAAGAGAAAAGAATCCTAGGGCAACATTAAAGCTAAGGTGATAGGCCTGTTTGTATAGCTGTCCTTCCCACCAGACAGACTTCCCTCAAAAACTCTTCTCTAGAGACGTTTTCTGATTCGTCTATAAAAGAGTATTTTTGACAAGGTGTTTCTGCTATACTTAGAGCTGATGTGTAAACAAGAATAGGGAACAATAAGCAATGATTTGGAAATCCCAAGCTTCAGTTTTTATTGAACTTCCGCCACTGACTTGCTGTGTGATTTTTTGGCATCTTAATTCCTCTACCCACAAAATGGAAGAATATTTCTTTAGCTTTCCCAGAAGTCCTGGATAAGTTTACCCAGATATGGTATTTTCTCAACTATGGAAATTTGAGAATTTACCCCAGCAGAACACCAGAGAAATGTATCTCTTTGGAGTCCTTTAACAGGAATCAAAATAAAGGGACTGGACAGTGAGCGTAAAGACCCATATGCTAAGACATGTGAATTTACCATCTCTCGCCTCTTCTAAACTTTCTTCCAGTAAGGCAAATAACTGTTGTGTGGAAGGATACTGACAGAGAGTGCAATGTTTAATAGTTCCTCCAAATTCCATAACCCAAGAGTCTTTTATGTCCCCTCAAATTATTTCTTTTAGCCACAATATTATTTCTCTCTGCAACTCTTGTGGGTTTTTCAGTAAAAGCTCACCTTAATTACAGGAAATAGAAAATCTGTCAGGTTTAATCTTTTTTGCTTCTTTAAAAGCCAGCACCTATTGTCTGGCTATGGTAAGAACAGAAGTTTTCTGATTCATCATAGTATCATCTTATAATGCTACAAAGATTTACAAATGTTAACTCCTCTATGCACTTGCACTTGCTAATAAAGTTGCTGAATAATGAGGAAAAGAGTCAATGGAAGACTGGAAAAAGTTTTCAAAATCATTCTACGATGGTCCTTTTCATCTAGAGAAAACTGAAAGCTATCACGTTAATGACGTAAGTCAATGAAACTCAAAAGCCATGATTCAGAGACATTCTTAAAACAACCGAGATGCTCAGCGTCTTCCCTGGGTCCCTTCTTCGTTTAAGGTCATAAATCATCTGCGTTGTTATTGCACTTTGATTACAAATATTCCTACCAGAATCTAGTCCTCAAAAACCTCACTCCCCAGATTCATTTCCCAGAATCTGCTAGATTTAACAGGCTGATTCATGTTCATGTAAGATTTTATTTTAGATATTTTGAGACAATGAGAAATTAATACAAGCCCTCCAATGACCTCTTTTGAGGTTTGATTTGCAAGTCTCCTGACTCGCCTGGTCCATTTGAATCAGATACTGGAAAGGGGTAATGTATGTTTTGTATGCTTTAAAATAAGTTTCGAGTTAACTAAATAGGTATGTGGAGAGGTTCAAAACTTCACGCTCAGAAGTTTTGAGAGGAGTTATAAATAAAGAGTGAGTGCCCTGCAAATTCTTGGCTACCCATGGAGATTGGAAACACCTTTTTCTAGTTTACTCTTTCCAACACCTTAGTTTTCACAGTCCAATTATGTATACTGACAGAATATGGCATAAATGTATTCAGGAAGAAAATTATAATTTTAATTTTAAATGTGATCCAAAATATTCATTATAAGAATTGTAGCAAGCAGAAAATAACTAAATAATATAAACTATAATGCTGACCCATAGAGTAGAAGTAAATTTCTTCCCTATGTTTATTTCACAAGCCTCCAGTCAACTGCTCCAGACTGTCTTAAAAGAGAAAGGGAGACAGACAAAAATAGGAAAAGATATGGACAGAAAAAGTTGGTCAAGAAAATTTCCACTTTTGTTATTGCCCATTGAAAAGCAATTCTCACATCCCTCAGAGGCTCCATGTGGAATACTAATAGCCATACCTTCAATACAAGTGTTCTGAGCCCTAGAAATGATTCATCATCATGGAACACAGAGAACAGAAAATGAAAAGCTTGAAAGACTTTAAAAGCCCAGAGACACCACCAGCTCTTTGATGGGGGAAATGTGCATGTCAAAGGTAAACCACATAAAACTCCCCATACAAAGGCTGAAAATGCTTATAATGATATAGAAAAGGCAACATTAACTTCCTTCCCCCATTACTGATGGAGATAAGTATGACCAAGACACCCTTACTTCTGCATTAGTGCTTCTGGCAAGTGACATAACACTTTGAGAATGGATAGATAAATGTTCTGTATAACACTTTAAACACTTTAGGAATGAGAGCTCATTGGAGGCTTCACTTTTGGACCTCCAAATTAGCTACAGTAAAAAAGAATAACCTTGGTTCATCACATAAGCTTAAGAGCCCTCCAGGTCTTATATTAGACACCCATTGCTGCTCTTAAGTGATCCAATTACCCTTCAGGACTTCTACTCTCCAGTCCTACATCTGTCTGGGCCAGCTCATTGAAGCCAAAGAAGAGAATTAAACCAGTCATGTGAGTCTACAGGGAAGGTTCTCAAATTATGGGAGCATAAAAGTTGCCATGGGACTTTTTAAGATACAAAGTCATGGACCCCAGTTAATCAAAATCTGTTTTAGGAGGTTGCCCAAGAATCTATATTTCTAAAAAGTATCCCCATGGCATTCTGAAAAAAATATTCTGGGCAACTCGTTATTTGAGAAATTCCTGTCAATGCTTTCTCACTCAGGTCATTTGAACTAACTGTCCATTGAGGACATTTTTCCACACAATAATCCCATCAAAATGTATATCTATCTAGTTTCAAGGTACAAGATTTCCCTGAACCTCTTAGGATTGAGGAAGTTTATGAAAGATGCCCACGCTACCTGCCTTTTTTCTCCATGGACAGTCCTAAAGAATCTGCTTTTGGTCATCTTAACAACTGGACCCAGTTGTCCATTCATTCAGCTTAAAGTTCCATTATGTCATCTAGAAATTTTATTTCAATAGCATAGCTTTGTCTGAGGAGCTATGGCAAAGCTGGATGATAACAAATAAATGATGCGTTACCCTAATATTGTCAGTAACAGCAAATTAAATAACACATTTAAATTTCTTTTTGTATGAGGTTCAAAACTGCTTTTATGCTCCTTAATTTCTTTTTTTTCTTCATATCTTAAATAATTCATTTTAGTTTTCATCATTCTTGATCCCTATATTTATTTTTTTTCACTTTTTTATTTTTTAAAAGATACTTCAATTACATAAATGTTACAGAGAATATATAGGGGATTCCCATATGCCCTGCTCCCCATACCTCCCACATTTTCCCACGTTAGCAACATCTTTCATCAGTGTGGTACATTCACTGCAATTGATAAATACATTTTGGAGCATTGCCACTAAGCATGGATTATAGTTTACATTGTAGTCTACACTCTCTCCCATTCGACTTTGTAGGTTATGGCCAGATTTATAATGGCCTGTATCTGTCGTAATGTCATTCAGGATGATTCCCAAGTCCCAGGCTCCTCTATTACACCTGTTTTTCCCTCTCCCTAACCCCAGAACATCCATGGGTCACTGCCTCCACCACAATGATATTTCTTCCATTGCTAGAATCACAATAAGTCTACTGTAAAATATTAGTAAGTTTATTTTAGTCCATAGTTTGTTTCCCAATCCTGAGGATTCTGGGATGCTGATGACCCCTCCACCATTAATTGAGGGGGGTTTCGATCCTATACATTCGATGGATGGGACTCTCTTGCTTGCAGTTGTAGGCACACTCTGGTATGTTGTTTGTCCATCATCTCCTCCCCATTAGTTGTCCTGGGTTAGTCCACTGAACTGGAGAGTAGGTGTTACAACTCTGTTGAGATTCAGGGCCCAGCTGGCACATGAACAGTCCAAAGATTTAAGTCTCTTGGATGTACACCTACCAACTCTAGTACTAATTATAGGTTCAGATAGAATGACAGAAGAATTATGCACAGGGAAACCACTGCTGAGTCTAACTCAGTCACACTGGGGAGCATAAATACCAGGCCTGCTCCCTGGTATTAAGGCCTGCTGGGAAGGGGCCAAATTCCTGAGCTGTCTGCCTTGACTATAGTGTCTGGATGTCTCTATACCCCTGAGGAGCTTCATTATTTGGGGTTGTATCTATTTTGGCTGTCAGTGAGATCCTGTTGAGATATGCATAAACACTACTGCTAGAGTGACCTCCTGACTCACTTTGACATCTCTTAGCCATACAAACTCATTTGTCTTTAGCTTTTCCCCCTTTTGGTCAAGGCATGTTTTTTTGTTTGTTTGTTTGTTTGTTTGTTTGTTTTTCCAGATCCATTGCTTATTGGTACTTGGTAGCAATCCCTTGGTGCTCGGGAGGCTCATCGCTGGGAGTCATGTCCCACACTAGGGGAAAGTTGTTAATTTTTATATGCTGAGTTTGGCTTAGAGAGAGGCCACATTTGAGCAATAAGAAGGTTCTCAGGAGGTAACTTTTAGGCACCCTTTAATACTAGGCTAAGTTTCAATTTCATAAGTGAAGTTTTATAAGTATAGTCATCAATATCAAGGGTCCTTCAATGGACCATCCTCCTTCACAAGGCATTGTCCCTGTACTTGGGGGCATTCTTGTTGTTCCATTAGAGACTAGAAAGGGAGACGAAGGTTGTGAGTCAATGCCCATATGGGCAAAATCTATGACAAGGTGGAAGCGTGTAGTTGTGCAGTGAAGGGACATGACAGGGGTATAGTGATAATACTGGGTTGGGTGGTGCAGGTTTGACGGGGGGCAGGATGGGGAGGGTGGGTTGGATGGTCCATGGAACTGAGGGGAGGGTTGGGGAAGGGAGCAATTGAACATTGGGGATTGGCAGGTATGTGTTTGAAATTACAATGTTGGGAATGCTCATTTGACAATATGACAAGGAAGGGTTACTGGTTTAGGGTGTTGGATGAGGGGCATTCGGGCCAGGGTGCACCTAGGGCTGGCTTCTAGGGAGCATGTGAGTGATCATTTTGGCATAGTGTGTTGCATCAGTGGGTAGAGACCCACATAATGAATGGGAAGTTGTTGGACTCCCATCTTAAGGAGGACCACTATGTTCTCAAACAGAGGAATGGGAGTCACTTGAGAGCATCAGCGGTGCCTAATAGGGGAGGACAGACCAGTGTGTCAAGACCTCAATGAAAATGCAAGTAACTATGAATCTTGTCCTTCAAGGAGTAGAGCCTGGTGGTCACCATGGGCCTGAAGGGGAGGAGGAGGGAGAAATAAAATAGATGGAACAGGGGGGCATTTTGGCGGTGATGGAAGTGTTATGCATGATCTTGCAAAGATGGATACAGGCCATGTTAAATTTTATCAGATCTTGTGAAAGTACATGGTTCAAAATGTAAACCATAATGTGAACCATTGACGATGGTTAGTAGCTATGTTTCAATATTTGTGCATCAATTGTAACAAATGTATCATCCACATATAAAATGTTATTGATGGGGGAAAGGGGGAAAAGGGGAAGATGTTGGGTATATGGTAATCCCCTGTATTCTGTACATTACTCTATTGTGACCTAAAACTTCTTTGAAGAAAAAATGTAAAAAAAAGTAAGACACTGGGGGAATAAATGGAAGAAAATGTCACTTGAACATATAAGACAACAGTCTTACAGTGATGAAAGGCAAAACGTAAAAAAAAAAAAAGTTTTTTTCTTCAAAACTTTTTTCATAATTTTTTAATATTCCAATTTTTTAAAATATTCTATTTTTACTTTTTATTAATTTTTTCTGTATTTTACTTCTTATGTATAAAACTATTATTACTATTTCATTTTCTTATTAATTGTATATGGATATTTTATTGGTTTCATTTTTGAAGAAGTTTTAGATCACAGAAGGGTTACAACTATGGCAGGAGAGGATCTTTGGGGTGGGGTGTCAGTGAAGGGGCATACATGGGAGGAAGTTCACCTGGGTACACATAATAAGGTATATAAATGTGTTCAAATGTTCATGGGACATTGTCACAGTGGGTGGAGATTCACACAATAACCAAAAGAATATCAAATTCTCATCTGGCGGAGCTCTGCCACATTCTCTAAAATAATTTATTTTTTAAAAGAGCAAACAAAAGGATTTTTTTTCAATCATTACAAATATTGCCATTATTATTGAAACTTCATTCTAAGACCAGAGATAGTAAATTACAACTCTCAACTTACAGCAGCCCTAGTGGCTATTTCCTATAATTAGTTCCATTTTCTCTCTTCCCTTTCTGATTCTCCTACCACCTTCTTTTCAAAGATTCATATTGCAGAAGAAAAAAAAAAGTAAGTGTCACCAGAGATTATATGGAGGATTAGTTATGTATAAGTCTTAAACACACATATTAATCTTTAAAAAGGCCAGAAAATGCTTATACCTATATCCATTTAATTAAATACAATGCACCAATAAAAATCATGTTCTAGAAAATTATAACGTGGGAAATGCTCGCAAAAAGATGCTAAAAGAAAGAAAAATGATACAGGCTAGATTTAACATAATTTTGTAGAAGAAAATCTATTTATATGCTTAGAAAAAATACTAGAAATAAATATATTAAATATTAATAGATATTCTGCATGAGAGGGTTATAAGTGACTTCTTTCTCTAATTCCAAAATTTCTTCAATAATCAAGTTTTCCTTGTATAATCAGAACACAAGGTAAAAAGAGAAGAAATTTTATCACAATTTTTTAAAAGCCAAATAGAATTCACTTGAATTGGAAATTGGAAGAGGGAAAATCAGTAGATAAATTTAAAGATTTCATTATTGTCGCCATCTTAAAAATTCAAAAATGGTGTACCAAATTTCTTCTTATATTAGTTGTAAAAATTATCTTAATCAAATATGGTATCTGGTGCTCTGACATATACATAAACCACACTAAATTATAGTTGATTAAACAGCTTAGATGTTACAAAAAAATTGGCATATATGCACCACTTCTTTTACAGTAAAGTGGATATTACCTGTTAAACAAGTCTGATTAGAAGAAAAGAACAGTTTTCTTAGAAGGCTAGTTAACATCTACAATGCCATAGGGGTCCTCTCTTTAGGGTCCTCATCCTCTCACTGGCACTCACTCAGCTACAACAGAAATTAGATCCAACTATACTGTAATTTTTGGGTGAATTCATACATAATCTCAGGGGACCCATCAATACATGCACTGCAAGACTTCCCACTGTCCTGTCACTCTTTTGTTTTTCACACACCTTGTAAATTTTGAGATACATTTGCATACCAGATGATCTATCCAAAGTGTATAATCAATGGCTTTTAGTATAATCACAGTCTTGTGCATTCATCACCACAAAAAATTTTAGAACAATTTCATTACTCCAAAAAGAAAAACTCCACACCTTTTAGGAGGCACCTCTTAATCCCTCTATCCTTTCCCAGCCCTACCTAACCACTAATCTAATTCCATTTTTATAAATTGATTTATGTTTACATTTTTTATAAATGGAATCGTGCAATATATAATATTTTGTGTATGATTTCTTTCACTTAGCATAAAGTGTTTTTTTGCTTGATATTAACATCTTGTAGCATTAATATACATTTGTTCAGTTTCAAAGAAAAACAGGCTTATATATGCAACATTACCCATATTCATATTTCACATGAGGTTTTTTATGTTATACAGTCCCATGTTACATTATTTAACTTTCCTTCTAGTAATATGCTTGACCTTACACTTTCACTTTCAACCACTGTCATATCCATGTAATAGCACTGCTAGTTACAAACACTATGGTGTGCATTCACTTTTTCTATTCATTTCCAAGATTTTCAAACAACCTTATTAATAATTCTGTACAAGTTAACCCTCAGCTTTCCATCCTCTAACCTCGTTCTATTTGCTGGTGACCCATATTCTAGCTATTAACTCGATGAGTTTACACAATATATTTAGATCATAATAGCAAACTCATATACTATGTTTCCTTTTGTGTCTAGCTTGATTCACTGAACATGATGTCCTCCAAGTTCATCCGTGTTGTCATCTGCTTCACAACTTCATTTCTTCTTACATCTGCATAATATTCCAATGTGTATATATACCACAGTTTATTTATCCATTCATCAGTTGATGGACACCTGGGTTGTTTCCATCTTTTGACAACCATGAATAATGCTGCTGTGAACACTGGTGTGCAGATGTCTGTTTGTGTCACTGCTCTAAGTTTTTCTGGGTATATATTCAGTAGTGGTATTGCTGGGTCATGTGGCAAATCTATATTCACCTTCTTTAAGAACTGCCAAACAGTCCTCTGCAGTGGCTGTACCATTCTACATTCCCACCAAGAGTAAGTATTCCTATCTCTCCACACTTGTACTTTTCTGTCTTTTTTTAGTAGTGGCCATTCTAATAGGTGTGAAATGCTATCTCATTGTAGTTTTGATTTGCATTTCCCTAATCACTAATGATGTTGAACATTTTTTCAAGTATTTTTTTCACTATTTGTATTTCTTCTTTGGAAAATGTCTCTTCAAGTCTTTTACCCATTTTTGAATTGGGTTATTTGTCTTTTTATTGTTGAACTGTAGAATCTCTTTATATATCATGATATTAAACCCTTATCGGATATGTGATTTCCTAATATTTCCTCCTATTGAGTCTGCTGACTTTTCACTATTTTGACCAAGTCCTTTGAGGTGCAAAAGTGTTTAATTTTGAGGCGGTCCCATTTATCTATTTTTTCTTTTGTTGCTTGTGCTTTGGGTGTCCAATCCAAGAAATCACCACCTACCACAAGATCTTGAAGATGTTTCCCTACATTTCCTTCTAGTAGTTTTATGATCCTGGCTTTTTTATTTAGGTATTTGATCCATTTTAAGTTTATTCTTGTATGGGGAGTGAGATAGGGGTTGTCTTTCATGTTTTGGTTATAGATATCCAGTTCTTCGAGCATCATTTGTTTAAGAGACTGTTTTGTCCTGGTAATGTGGATTTGGTATGTTTGTCAAAACCAGTTGGCCATAGAGATAAGGATTTATTTCTGGACTCTCAATTCTCTTCCACTGATCAATGTGTCTATCTTTATGCCAATACCATGCTGTTTTGACCGCTGTAGCTTTGTAGTATGTTTCAAGGTCAGGCAGTGACCTTCTTTTTTAGAATGCTTTGGCTATTTTGGTGCATTTTCCCTTCCAAATAAATTTGGTAATTGCCTTTTCTATTTCTGTAAAGTATGCTGTTGGGATGATTGCTATTGCATTGAGTTTTTAAATCAGTTTGGGTAGGACTGACATCTTCTTGATATTTAGTCTTCCAGTCCATGAACATAGAATGTCCTTCCATTTACTTAGGTCTTCTTTGAATTCTTTTAGAATTGTTTTGTATATCTCTGAATGTAGGTCCTGTACTTTTTGGTTAAACTGATTCCTAAGACTTAGTATTTTTGTTGCTATTGTAACAGAATTTTCTTTCCTGATTTCCTCCTCAGATTGTTCAATACTAGTGTACAGAAACATTACTGATTTTCACATGTTGATCTTGAATCCTGCCACTTTGCTGAAATTGTTTATTAGCTCAAGCTTTATTGTAGGCATTTCAGAATTTTCTAAATATAGGACCATCCATGTATGGTGAGAGTTTTACCTCTCTTATCCTATTTAGATGTCTTTTTTTTCCTTCTCTAATTGCTATAGCTAGAAATTCTAACACAATATTGAATAACTGTGATGACAGTAATTCAACATTAAATTACATTCAACATTACCTTGTCTTGTTCCCGATCTTAGAGGGAAAGCTTTCAACCTTTCCCCATTGAATTCGACTTTGGCTGTGGGGTTTTCATATATGCCCTTTAGCATATTGAGGAATTTTCTTCTATTCCTCTCTTTTGAAGGGTTTTTATCAAGAAAGGATGCTAGATTTTATCAAATGCCTTTTCTGCATCCATTGAGATGATCATGTGGTTTTTCCCTTCAATGTGTTAATGTGTTATATTACATTAATTGATTTTATTATGTTGAAATACCCTTGTATACCAGGAATAAATCCCACTTGGTCATGGTGTATAATTCTTTTAATATGCTGTTGCATTCAATTTGTAAGTATTTTGTTAAGAATTTTTGCATCTATGTTCATTAGAGATATGGGACTGTAATTTTCTTTTCTTGTAGTATCTTTATTTGGCTGTGATATTAGGGTAATGTTCACTTCAAAAAAAATGTGTGTTGGGTACTTTTCCCTCCTCCTCAATTTTTCAGAAGATTTTAAACAGAATTGGTGTTAATTCCAAAATGCTTGGTAGAATTCACCTGTGAAGCCATCTGGTCATAGATGTTTCTTTGTTGGGAGATTTTTGATGACTGATTCAATCTCTTTAAATGTGGTTGGTTTGTTGAATTCTTCCATTTCTTGTAGAGTCAGTGTAGGTTGTTTGTGTGTTTCTAGGAATTTGTCCATTTCATCTAGGTTGTCTAATTTGTTGGCCTACAGTTTCACATAACATCGTCTTATGATCCTTTTTATTTCTGTAGGGTCAGTCGTAACTTCCCGCTTTCATTTCTCATTCTATTTATTTGTATCTTCTCTCTCTCTCTCTTTTTTT
>JAQZBX010108054.1:0-10582 GCA_029593785.1 Cabassous unicinctus
GGCCTTCCCCTTGACCCCAGAATGAGTTCCAAATTGGACCTTGTGGCCAGGGTCTAGGTGGGGTCTTTCCAGCCTTGTTCTTAGATCAGGAGGTTTCCAGGCAGGGTCTCACAGCCATGTTCTCTGCCGGGAACCAGCTGTCTTCTCTTTTCCCTATACTAACCTGCCTCAACAACCCTCTCAGAGAGTTTACACCCTTATTTGTAAGTGGGAGCTGAAGGGTGATAGTCATTCTTCTGTAGTTGCTTCCTGCTGGTTAGGAGGAGTAGGTCCTGCTTTACAGAGTGTAAAATCCTGTGGCTATTCTATTGAGGTTGAGGGAAGATGGGTCTGGTACCATGGATGGAACTGGATGAAATCCCCACATGACTAATATCTTGTTCTGGAAGGTGTTGATTCTGGAGAAATAAACTTAGTTCGAATTTAAGATACATGGACCTATTAAAAGGATAAAGGAGATGGTAGTAGGCAGGCCCAAAAAGAGGGCCAGCCATGACATACTGGACCACAAGAGTGAGAAAGGCCAGGTGCCTTCAGAGTCTACATCCTCCCAGAGTTGATGGAAAACAGCATTCTTCCTTGAGTTCTTTTATGCTGTTAGTTAACTCTAGGGAGAGATGTGGTAGAACTGCTGGGTTTGGCATAAACTGCCAATCCCAGTTCCCACAGTGGTGGTTATGCCTAGAATGGCTAAGAGAGATATGAAGAGAGGCACTGCCCTAGACATAAACTCACAAAGACAGTATAGGCAACAACGAGACAAATATATGGCAAGGAAAACAAAGGCAGTACTTTAGAGAGCCATTCCTTCATCTTCTAGGCACATTCATTAAGTACTTAGAAAACGAATTAAGTTTACCAGGACTTTTAGCATGTTCATTATCCCTCTGCATATGATCTAGAATAGAAGAGATATTATTATATTCATCAGGTATATAGGTACAGTATAGGTATTAGTATTGATTAATACTAATCAATGCACAAGTTCCTCTTTGAGCTGCAGTTAATAGATCTAAGCTCCAGGTATGTAATACCATACATGTTGTCTCTCCATGGGAGCAGGCCATAATGCTAATTGTGTTTGTTTGAGTTCTACTCACATTACTCTGCTAATTATTGCTCCACTTGGTTTATCCTTCACACAGCCAGCATGTTGCAGCACTGTTGATCCTAGATAGAAGCTCCAATGTTTCACTGGTCTGTTACATAGAGCCCTTCAGCACTATGAAACCGAGGCACTCTGAAGCAATGTCCATTGTAAATCTAGCCATATCGAGCCATTGCTGGCTGCCGCAGAGTCCAAAACTGCAAGGTACTCTCCATCTACTTCAGGAGCATGTCCAGATGTAATAGATACCTTTATTGTTTTAGGGGTCATAGTGACTGACCTAGCCAATAACTTAAATGGAGAGGAACCACACAGGGTATTGGGGGCCTCGTTTGAATGCACAAGAGAGTCTGACAATATTGAAGTCTATCTTTTTAAATTTTTACATACTTTCTAAATACTTCCAATGCAGTGTATAATATATCAAATGAACTTGACTATTTTAGTACTTTACTGTTTACTTCTATACCTTTACCATGATCATGTTAATTAACAGGTATTTTACTTTAGTGGTACAGGAAAAAACTACTTTCTCTATTATTTTATGAAAATCTAAGTTTCCCAATGGAATCAAGGTTATCTTTCCCCTACCACCACCTTAACATGCAGATTAAGGTGGCCTCTAACAGGTTTTTCTGTTATGAAGCTACTTTTTATCATCAATTAGTTTAGGTTTCTAATTAATAATGGCTTCCTGGAATTAGCCATTTAAGTACTTTAGTTTACGCAATGTTTTTGCAAACTCCTCATAATTAACCATAACCACATAGACCAGTTACTTTACATTTAAATAAGCCTATTAAGTTACAATCAGAAACCAATGAAATTTACTTTTATCCATTTAAAAGTCTTATCTTGTATTCCTCATTCTGTTAGGTGAACACTAGTCGTTTCACTTTAGGACAGATCTACCTTTCCTTTAACTTTAATTTCATTAAACACAAACTTACAACTTTCATTATCTTAAAGATTTAATACATATAATGTTAATTTATTTTATGAGTATCCTGTAAACCTAAAGAGATTACATCCAAGCTAAATAAAATTGAAACCATTATAGTTTATGCAAGGAATATTCTTTTCTTCCTTCCTTCACAGGAGGCTAAATCTCTTTTATTTAATAAAATTCTAAAATTGTGAATAACTTTAAAAGCATACTGACTGCTAGGTTCTGGAATAATTATAATAGTTTAATTTGTTTAAATCATAATTTAGAAAAGATTTTTCCATACCTTTCAAGGACTTTTCCTTTACTTACTGAAATTTGGCAATAGAATTATTAACCACCCTTATTTTAAGGCTGTTCAAAGGTTTAAATTGGGGAATTACAGGACAAACTATGATTCCTAATTGCCAGGCCTAAAAGTTAAGAGTTTTAATCTGTCACATCTAGGCCTTCCCTCACAGCTCTTGCAAAGAGAAGGCCCTGGGGGCTGAGTAGGTCAAAGAGCTTAGGAAAAACTTTTCCCCTTTCCAAATAGTTCCTATATTCAGATTTCTATATGTCTTTTTCATCCTGCTTAGCCTAATTGGGCTCCAGGAATATTCATTCACATATATAAGCACATATTTAATTTTAACAATTTGAATAGAGCTCGTCTAAGGATTTTCACTTGTTAATTTTATACATCCTAATGTATGAAAGTATATACTGAACAAATAGACACAAATAGAGAGATACAAACACACAGTTCACTAATGTTATTTATAATTTTCATTTTCTGACAAAATAAGTTTAACTGTAAAATACCATTATATTCTAAAGATCTCTTTGAAGGCTGTTTCTGATTAGTCTAATCTGCACTGTGACCATGCACTTTTGCATAAGGATTTCATTCTTTTTAATCATTGGTTTATAACCAAATTGTTACCAATGCTTTAATTTTTTTTTTTTTTTTGGTTGTTGTTTTTTTTTTTTAATTCTTTTTTTAATTATTTTTGTTTTTAATTTTCTCATTGTCTTATTTTTTGTTATTTCTTCTTTTCCCAAAGCTTTAAAATACAATCTACATCATTTACCTTTACTTCAGAGCTCTGCTTATTTCCCATTTTGCCTTTGACAGACCTTGAATGAACAACACTAATTCCAGTACAAATGCACTGAAGTTATCGAAGTCTCAAGGAAAGGTGTTTTGTTTTGTTTTTTTCTTATGACCTGCTGCTGTCAGAATTCTTGACACTCAAGGTGGGAGGTCTCACACTCCCTAGTCCTTGGAGATAACAGGACTCTGGCATCTAATGGAAGAGTAGATGTCCAAACCCAAGGGCTGAAGATTCAACAAGGCAGCAATCTCCTCAAAGTTTGTGGGGTCCCTCTGGGCTCTTGCCCAGAGCAGGTAAATGGGAGTCCACACTTGGATAATCATGAGAGAAAGCAGGCTATTAATGCCAGTGGAAAGATGGAGGAAAAGGGTGTCTCAAATTTGCCTTTCCACAAGCCATGGGAAGCAGAAGTTTCCATGGATTCAAACAGGTGAGAGTAGAGTGGTTACCCTTACAAAGGTGAGCAAGTACCTCCAAGGGAGACGCCAGTCCTGAAATAACCACAAGCAAAGGCAAACCTAGTTTAGAATTACCATCACAATAGTAAGCCTAGGGGAGAAGCTAGTCTTAAAACTACCATAATCAAAGGTAAGTTGAGTTTATAATTACCATTACTATAGCAAGCACATGTAAGGATGAGGTTAGACCTGGAGTAACCATAAACAAAGGTAAATTAGTCTAAGATTACTATCACAATAGTAGGTCTAAGCTAAATCCACCCATTTATAGCAATTTCAGATATTATCCTTGTGCTGTTTTATAATAAAGGCATCTATATAATGATCTTAACTCTGAATTACAGTTCTAGTAAATTTTCACTTTAAAGCAAATTGGGCACTTTTGTTTATTAACTAAGCAACTAAAACCATTTGATTAGTAACATTAATGTTGCTAAGTTTTCCTGCTTTTCCAGTAGCTGAGCTAATTTTATGTGATTTCTTTTATACATCAAATCCAATTGCAAGATAGTATTGAAATTTAAAGACTCATTTTCAGGTTACCTTTTACTGTTATTCAATTTGTAACAGGAGAACCCCAAATCTGATTTATGAGTTCCTAGGTATGAGCAGACTGACAAAGTTAAAGTAAGCACAGATTAGAACAAAAAAGAGAATTTTACACACTTAGCATAGGGAAAGACCTGACGGAAGCCATTCTCCAGGAACTTTTTAATCTTAATTGATGGCATATGAGGAGATTCCTTATTCTACAGAGGAGAGGTTTAGTAAACAGCCTAGATCTAGATTCCCAATTCACTCCCATTATTAGGCACAACTGATGCTACAGAGGTAAAGAGTGACAGGCTAGGACCAAAAAAAAGTGACTCCCATGTTAATTAAGAAATTAATGATTTTACCTGCCACATCAAGGGTCACCTGAGGCTCCTCCTGGTTGATGGTTCATGAATGGCTTCAGGGGCTCTGGGAGTGTTACTTGCCTCTTTGTCTCCTGGCTTGGCTTGCCAAATATGTTAGTGGAACTCTCTGGGTTCTGGGCTTCTAGGTTCTTGGCTATGTTGCATAAAAGAATTTAAGGACTGCCATAGGGTAGGCAAGGGAGTAAAGAGTTTATTAAGAAACAAGAAAAGAAAAATATTATGCAACTTCAGACATGGTTGTGGGCATGCTGCAGGGTGAGATGCACTTGCTTTTGATTTTGAACTGGCTATTAGCGGTACCAAAGAAATAATTCCCAAAGGGACCTTTGCTAAACACAGATATACTAAACAAACATACAAATTGGCCTCTTATTTTCATGTGCACTTTACTTTTTTCACTCCAAAGCTCTACACATTACAAGAAATAAAGAGTGGGGACAATATGGATGGTTTCTTTTAATAATCTAGGAATTATGTAATTTAAGAACAGTTATTTCTAGTAGTCTTGTCATAAATTAAGTTGAGAAGCAGTGCTAAGGGGAGTGGATATAACTTAATATAAGGATTATTTCTTAAGGGTCCAATCCAAATTGTTTGGATCACATACATGCATACTTTGAGAGAAAATTTCCATATCTGGAATGTATCTTTATGATATGGCAAATTAGAATTTCTTTGATTCTACAAAGGATTTTATATATAATTTGCACTTCAGCCACAATAGCACCTCAGTTGTTCAAATGCCATTTAGAAAATTTAGTTATTTAGATCCCGAGCTGGGAATCTGGAAACAAATCTCAAAAGGCCTTGTAGTGACTAAAATATGTAGGTCCATGCATTAAATGCCATCAATTTTACCTCCTAGGAGAAATCCACATTACTTGAAATCCCTACAAAATTTCCTAGTAGGTCTGGATATTTGGTATCTGAATGTGGCAGAAGATATATCCCTTCTTCCATTCCTGCTTGGTACCAGAAACTCAATTTTATTTAGGGAAGTCATGCACCCAGATAAAAACTACATTTCCCAGTTTCTCTTACAATTATATGTGTGGCAGTGAAATATATGCAGGATAGTTGTTATGTGGGACTTCTAGGAAGTATCCCACAAAGGTGGGGCCTTGCCCTCTGACTCACTGGTTTCTAATCTGCTGATGAGAACTTGGGTATGGTGGCTGTCAGAGCCATCAAGGATGGTGAGGATAAGGACCTCGCCCAGAGTTTGGTGCAACAAGAGCTAGAAGGAACCTGACTCCCTAGGAAATTCAAGATGTACCATAGCAGTCTTGGACTGCCTATCTCTGGAATTCTTACAAATGAGACAGAAATAAGCTTTATCTTGTTTAAGCCACTGTTATTTTTGTTCTAAATGTTATATGTAGCTTAATGTAGCCTAATAAACATGCTTAGCTTAAATCAAAAGATGTACATTGTTAGTTTTCTGGGAAAGAGATGTCTGAGATCCTAAGAGGGAGACACCAAAAACTGAAACCAAAACTAAACAAAACAGAACAGGCTTTCAAGTAAATATTTTTAAAGCATAGTATTTTGGAGTCATTCCTATTGAGGCAAATTGTCTTATACCTCTTAGGTAGGGCCCAAGGACATCAGTAGGCTACAGAAAATTAAAATAAGTTATTAATGGTCGCTTAGACCCATCAAGAAAATAAATTATGTTTGCTTTAAGAGATAGGGGAGCTCTTAGAGAGATTTTATTTCAAAATAGCTTAATTTTTGTATTTTTTTGTTTGTTTGTTTGTTTTTGTTGTTGTTGTTTGCTTGTTTGTTTGTTTTTAACATTTTGTTCCTGAAAGAGAAAGCAAAAGGAGCAAGCTTCAGTTTTTTGGAAATTCTGTAATATGGAATAGCCTGTTTTTTCCAGGTTGTAAAATAAACAAGTTGTCACTATACATGGCTTTGTGGGTTTGTACATTGTGCTGATTTTATGTATGAACTATTTTCTTAAAATACCTTTACACTTAAGTATTGCTTAATATTATTTTAGTCTGTATCCCAACTAGATTTTTTTCCCCACAAAAGTAAAAATTAAAACAAAAGAAAACCACAAAAGGATAGAGAACATACAATCTCAAATTTTATGAACCTTGGAGGCAATAAAATAAAGAAGTTATATCTTTCCTGCTCCCTTTATTACCTGGAAAGTTTTTGCTCTTCTAGTCAAGTCATGTGAAATTCTTACATGAGCAATGCCTTTAGACAGATGAGTGGAGAAATAGCCTGCTCTTCCTGGAAAGACTCAGAAGTAGGCCTAAAGGCAAAATGATCTTTAAACCAAACCCAGACAAGGGAGAAACCTATTATAAATGGGAAACCCATTGAGAACTTGAGAGCTATCTGCCTCTCCAAACAGAACTAAAGATGGTAAGCAGCATAAACAATAGAAGCAAAAGACTAAAGAACAAAAACCTTTTACTTGAATAAAATCCCTTAGCAGAACTCTCATTTATGCAAAGTAACAGGAACCTTCCCATCTAATACTTTACGTTTCTGGAGTTAGATGTTTGAGCTATATGTTCCCTTAGAATCCCAACTACCAGGATTCTTCAGATCTCTTATAAATTATTATAATCCCCACCCCCAGCTCCTCAAAAGTTATCAGCTCCATGAAAACAAAGACTGTCACAGTTATATCCCCATTACCTGCCTAGCACAGGGCCTGGCAAACAGTGGCTAGTCATTTGGATTTTGGCTGGATAGATGGATTAGAGGAATGAGAGAATAAATGAGTGAGAGAAAAAATTGGGGGGAAAGTGTGATTAGGTACATAGCAAGGAAAAGTTAACCAAAAATTACCCTTAACTCCACTCCCTCCAACTTAACTTTGACTCAGTGAAATCATCAGGGTTTACTTGAGAAGAAACAGGGGAGAAGATTAAAAAGGAAACAGAGCAAAAGAAAATGGAGATGAAATGTAAAGGGAGCTATGGAGAAGGTTGATCAAACTGGTTCTCTAATATTCACCCCTTCACACCTCACAGTTTTATACACTGGGCTGTCCAACAGAGGCCAGATTTTACTGTCTAACGAAGGATACTCTGAATGGATTGTGTAAATTAGATGATAATCAATAAAATGCTAATTTCTGAAAACTCAAACCTTACAACAGGCCCTCAGAAGGGACTTGCCTGGGTGGTGGTGCAAGGGCCAAGAATCGCATCTGAAATCATGAATTTGCATTTTCTACTTCACCTTTCCTCTGGCTCTTTAGTGCTCTGGTTGCTGAGCGATATCAAGCCCTGAGGCAGGACAAGAAAAGCAGGACAAGGAGGAAAAGAGGCCCAGGCAATCCGGAAACTGAGTAATACACCTATAAGAACATAGAGTAAACCACAGCTTTATAATTCATTTCCTTAATAGGAACATGAAGCTCAGCAAAAATACAGCCACAAAAAGAATGATGCAATATGTGATAGACAATAGTGATGCTTGTCAGTGTTTCTGGTACTTCTCTCCAGAGAACACAACAAGACTGCTAAGTTAGGTACGCAGGAGGACTGCTAAGCATTCAGGAGGACTGTTTCCCGACTTTATCTCTTGAACCTAGATGTGGCCATATGATTTGCTTTGGTCAATAAAATGTTGGTGAAAGTGATGACCGTCACTTCCAGGTGAAGCATTTAAGAGCTAACACATGACTCCTCATATTTTTCCTTCCTGCCACTATGATGGGCAGCATTTCAAATGATGGTGCTTCCACCAGCCTGGGTCCTGAATGAGGATGATGTAGAGCAGGGACCAAGAAACTACAGCCCATGGACTATTCACTTGTTTTTGTAAATAAAGTTTTATTGGAAGACCGTCACACCCATTTGCCTATGGTTGCTTTCCAGTTACAAAGGGAAAATTGAGTTATTGTAACAAAGACCAGATAGCCTGCAAACCTAAAATCTTTACTAAAGTTTGCTGACCCTTGATGTAAAGCACAGTTTCCCCACCCCTACTAATCTGGAGAGGATGTGTAGAATGAAGAGAAAGGTAAGCCCTTGTTGTATTAAACCAACAAAAATTTTGGACTTGTTACTCAAATATAACCTAGGATAATCTGACTGATACAAAACTAAAAATCACAATCACTCAATTTCTGTGTATATCATTAATAGAAACACGTTATTCAATAATTAGTGAAAACAGAGTCTTCAGGACGGCCTCGGAGGCGCAGGCCCGGCCGCCCCGCGTTCAAGGTGGCGTCCCTAGAGAGGCCGCGGCGCCACGAGGTGGGGGCTTGTTCGGAGGGTTCGGGTGGGCGATGCAGGTGGCGGAGGTCACTGGTCGCGGATCCCCGCGGTGGAACCCGCGGGTGAGGAGGCTGGAGGCGGGGGTCATCCGGGACTGCGCTGGGCTAGGAGGCCTCGGGGTGCCGGAAGCCTGGGTGACAGTGAGGAACCGCCAGGCCCTGCGGCGACGGCGCTCCCGTGGGGGCCTCTCCTGAGGAGGACGCAGCGGAGGATGCAGGGGCGAAAGGAGGAGGGACTTTCTGTTTGGGTCCCCCTCCAAAGTGCAGCCGCCTCCATCACCAGTCTCTATAAAGAAAGCTCAGATACGGGTCAGCGAAATTTTGATAATTGGAATTCAGATTGGCTATCAGCGACGCGATAAGGATGTGTTTGTTGGCTTGGGTTAAAAAAGCACAGACCTTTTATGTTGAGAAGATCAGCTTTCTGTGTGGAAAAGATCCACCACATAGAAACTAAACCGCTCCCAAAACTGACTGTAGTGTCCCCTAACCTAACTACTTCAAGGAAAACTGGCTCATCTGTAGAGACTGTCTGCAGCCCTCCCGGGAAGCCATAGCTCATGGTAAAGCCCTTTAAACATTTCTTTGGGAAAAAGGGGTTAAGAGTGTGCCTGTGGGCCCATTTTCACGTTTAGAGTTAGGTTCAGCTATATTGTCTGGTTTTTGTCCATTATAGTGAACACTTGCTCTAGAAATGGTTAAATAACGTTTCTAGTTAAGAACTTGGGCAATTTTTGGACTGTCAACTAGCCCATCCTAAATAGTACGTTTTTAAAGAAAGTTAGTTTGAGCTTATTGGTGTTACCCTAACAGAATCCTTCTGCAACATTGATTAGAACTTACCGCTTTGCTTGTATATATTGTACATGTTTTCTTACTCATTTCTGAGTTAAAGAGGATGTTCTTGTGTAACAAAAATTCTGTTAACATTTATAATTGTTTGGAGAGCTTGGTTGATGACCAGGCAATTAAGAATTGGGTTGTTCTCATGGGAACTCCCTTGAGGCCTTAGTGATCGAATGTGCCTGTTAAGGGTGAGCATTGATGACCTCTGTCGGTGTGCATAGAGGTAAGAAGAATCTTTATGCTTATTGCTTTGTGCCTGTTGTTTCTTGAATCTTTCTTGGTTTGGTAGTCAAGACTGTGCAGTCAGTGGACAGGCCCATCTTCACCTCCCCAGGCCAGACCTGTCATCAAAAGGCATCTCTGCCAAGGGATTTGAGAATGAACTGGAGAAGCCTGGGGAATGTAGTCAGTGATAAGTCTTGTGTCGTTTGCTGCCCTGTAATATAGACTTCCAAAGAGGAGGATACTGGAAGCATTACCTTCTGTATGACAACTTTCAAACTAATGGAAGCATAATAAAACAACAGTGAAGCAAGATTTGGTTGAAACCAAGATGAAAACATGGATCCAGCAGTTGACTAACCAGATAGAAACAATCAGTGAGTTAGGTCTGAATCCTGTTAAAAAGTTGACCTTTGCGGGGCATAGTGTAGGTCTTCCAAAACAAAATAACTCAGTTATCAAAGTTGTAGGATATATACAAAGGGCTTCTAGCTTATTGAAGCTTTACTGCTTACAAAGTTTCTTACTGGGAAGCGGGTGTGGCTCAGTGGATAGAGCCCCCGTTTACCATATGGGAGGCACGGGTTCGCGTCCCGAGGCCTCCTTGTGAGGGCACGCCGGCCTGAGCGGTGTGATGGGCTGATGCAGCAACCTCACGGCAGGAAGCGGGTGTGGCGCAATGGATAGCGCACCCGTTTACCATATGAGAGGCCCCGGGTTCGCTTCCCGG
>JAQZBX010108055.1:0-10589 GCA_029593785.1 Cabassous unicinctus
TACTTATATCTTTGTACATTGTACTTCCAAAACCATAGATTAATCATAATTTTTATGCATTTGCATTTTAGTACCTGTAGGAAGTAAGAAGTGGAGTTACATACCAAATAATACACTAAGATCCTACTGGCATTTACAATTACCTCAATAGTTACCTTTATCACAGGTCTTTGTTTCTTCATGCCACTTTGAACCACTATCTAATGTCCTTTCCTTTCAGTCTGAATAACTCCCTTTTAGCATTGCCTGTAGGGCAGGTCTAGTGGTGATGAACTCCCTGTTAATCGCTCCCTCATTTTTGAAAGAGTCTCACCAGATGTAAAATTCTTGGCTGGCAGTTGTCTTCTTTCATCACTTTAAGGATTTCAACCCACTGCCTTCTTGCTTCCATGAATTCTGATGAGAAATCAGAACTCAGTCTAATTGGGACTCCCTTGTACATAACACGTTCATTTTCTCTTGCAGCTTTCAGAACTCTCTCCTTGTCCTTTGTGATCAGTATGTGAGGGGTTGTACTTTTGTTCATGTTTATCTTATTCCATGTTCTCTGTGCTTCTTGGATGTGCATATCACATCTTTTGCTACATTTGGGAACTCTTCTGTCATTATTTCTTTGAATAGTCCTTCTGCCCCATTCTTTATCTCTTTTCCTTCTGGGACTCCCAAAATACATATATTGGTGCACTTGATGGTGTCCCAGAGGTGTCTTAGGCTATCTTCCTTTTTTATAGTTCTTTTTTATTTCTACTCCTCAGCTTGACTCATTTCAAGTGTCTTGTCTTCAAGTTCACTGATTCTTTCTTCTGCCAGCTCCAATCTGCTCTTGAAACTCTCCTGGGAATATTTCATTTCAGTTATTGTGGTCTTCAACTCCAGTAGCTCTGTTTGGTTCCTTTTTAAAATTTCTGTCTCTTTACTAAGAGTCTCATATTGCTCATTCATTTTTCCCCTGATATCCTTTAGTTCTGTCTCTGTGTTTTCCTTCATTCCTTGAGCATTTTTAAGATCATTTTTTAAAATATTTGTTCATTTTGTCCACATTCTCATCTTCCTCATTGGTGTCTTCTGCATTTTTATCTTTTTCCTTTGGATGGGCCATCATTTCCCATTTCTTTGATTGTCTTGTACTTTCTTCTTGCATACTGTATATTTTAATATTTTAAAATGTTTACTCTTGGATTTATTCCCTGAAATGTGTGTTTCTTGATTTTGTAACCAGATAGTAATAAGACAGAGATTTTCTTGAGCTTCAGCCCTCCTATCAGAAAGGTCTGCCCAAGGCTAATGCAGTATGCAGGGTTTTCCATGTCTTTCTGGCCTTTGCCTTGTCCTGGACTTTTGCTTGTTAGTTGTTTTGGAGTTCCCCTGTTTACAGGAGTTTAGTTGTCCCCTCTGTTTCCCAGGAGACAGAGCTCCATCTCCTGGGTGTTTGAAGTCTGTAGGGCTTTGTCTGAGACTGTTAGCCTCTCTGGTTTCTTACACAGCTTTCGTTGTCTCAAGTTGCTTTTGTCTGTATGGCCAATTCTGAGAGAAGGGGCATGCCAGAGATGACTTTCTCAAATCAGTCTTTCCTAGGAAAAACAGGGCAAGGAATCCATGAAGTGGGTGCAGACTGGCTCCAAAATGCCCTAGGGAGGGGTCAGGAAGGGTGCTAAGAGCTTTTCCGATGACTCCCCCACCCATAGCTGAGCTTTCCTGGCCTGCCCAGCAGATGCAGCCCTTCAACTAACTGTTCCCCACAGCCTTATGGACGTGCAGAGTCCTTAAGTCTCCACTACCACTGCTCCTGTCTGGGATGGTTAGAAATAATGACTGCTGCTGCCTTTGTCCAGAGCAGGTTAAAACAAAGGCTGCCCTCAGAGCTGGGCCCCCAACAATCTGAATTTGCTAATCAAAAGCTGTGATCAGTGATTGGCTGTGCCCTCCCCTAGTCTTTGGGAAGAGGATTTTTAGGTCCCTTTCTGTCACCAGTGAGCTAACCAGGGTCTGGACCCCATGGCAGCCTGCTGTGAGAGTGGGAGATGGGTGCCAGTAGCTGCCATACATTTAGATTCTGGCTAAACCCAGACTACAAGCTGATGTGGCATGAAGTTCATTCATGTCTCTTTGGTTGAATGAACTTCTTCCTTTATAAGGACCACTTTTAAGGATAGGCAATCTGTGTAGGACTGTGTTTTGAAGGAGAGGAAGGCAGAAGGGAGAGAGGAAACTGCTTAAAGCAAAAGCCAAAGTTAACAGACACCAATAATCAATCAAACTTCATCTTTGTGAATGGTACTGTGGTGGGTGAGACAATAAATAATATAAGAAATTTTCCAAGGTAGTGTATGATTATTAACCAGTTTAATAGCATTCATAATTCCAAAGGAACTCTAAGTATCAAGCTATTCTTGTCTGCTGTATTACAACAGGTTTTAGGCTGAGGGGCTTTAGAGACTCCTTCAGATTTCTAAATTATCCAAAGGGAATGTGGCATGGGCAGTTTTAAAGGCACCAAGTTCCAGATCCTCAACTGTCCTATATATTCTTTCCTAAAGTTGATCTGTCAGAGAATGTGCCTGCCATTCCTTTCCTACTTTTCCTCTAGGAATCATACTTCTCCCACTTTACAAAAAGAAAAGACTGTTTCTCAACCACCCTGAACCTTACTTTTGGGCATTGTTCTGGGTGTGGATACTTCCCTGGTGCCAAACAAGAGGGGTAATTTCAAATATTGATTTCATTATTACAAAAATGAATGATTCTAACGAGAGGGTAACAAATCTTTTGCCAAGCTGCAGTTTCCAATTTTGCATTTTCCAGAAAATTGAAAAAGCACTTAAATTTTTGGTTAATAGATCATTAAAAGTTTTTTATGATAAAGCACATGTGATTTTCAGCATAGAATGCAGAAGACATTAAAAAAATTGGGTGACATTGTTATAACTAAACTCCGTCCCTTCTCATATAATTCTGTATGTGAACAAGTTTGCTTAGTGCTTACATCTATAACATGTAAAATTGGAAGAGTTGAGGATGACCCCTGTCTCATTCTAGCAATGTGATTATGATGCTTTAAACATGTAGCTAGTTGAAAAAAGTTCCATTCTCATCATTGAAATGAATTTTCATTGAAATTTTGCATTTTAGGTTTGATGATCATCAACAATTTTAACATATTTATATAGTTTTGTTTGTATACTAATAATATTGGCAAGGCAGGAAGTCTGGGAATTCTCAGACTCTGTAAGAATAAAGCCCCCTCCCGCCCCTTCCGCAAACACACTTTAAAGCTCCCTACCATGGCTGCATTTTTTCTGTTTTAGTTTTTTTAATGACTAAGGATGTACATTATAATTAAAATACTTCAACGTGTTGCAAATAAAATTGTCACCAAAGTAACGGTTATAAAGACTCATCATGCTCTGTGGGGCAAGTAAGTGGGGTAGCACACAGCACTCGGAAGAGTTAAACGTTCAGAGTTGTTAACAGCCAAGCTCTGCAACCATCTGAAATATTTTCTTTTGCTTGTAATTTGGTTTTTACTACTTAGCCAGTGTCTCGTCTCTAGTTTCTTCTAGATTTTTGTCTTATAAGCAGATATTTTTCTCAATCCTGTGTCAGCTATAGTTTAGATAAATAAGATGCCATGTCATTTCATATTTTTGCTAAAATTAAGCTAGTCTGGGTCCTAAGAAGTGTCCTGGAGGATGGATGGAAAGACAGAGATGTCAGAGAATATGCAGACCTGAAGCAGGCAGGTTGGTTACACACACAGGCATCAATACAGGCTAATCTGGACCAGGTGATGACAAAAATTTGGTTAAACAAGCCAACAGTGGGGGGGGGGAGTGGCATGAGCATCCAAAGCAAGAGATAATACAGAAGAATTTGGATATAAATGATCAGAGCCCCAGTGCTGGCATAAGTCAGAGAAAGTCAGGAGCTATCATAGATAAGCAAGGAAACATGATTGAGCAATCAAGGAAACTTTCCTCAAACACAAGGTGGGCCTCAAATTCTGTGGGGACCAGCTGATGTCTAAGCAAATACATATGGAGCTATTACAAGACAAAATATGGTGACTGCCTTAAGAAAAGTTTAACCAACGCTCCATAAGGATTTATATTTATTTGGTGAAGTCAGTAAAGGCTTCATCAGAAATGTGACCTTGAGATGGGCAGTGATGGTAGGATCTTGGCATATCCTTTTGTTTGTTTGTTTTTAAAAAGTTCTGGGAAGCAGATGTGGCTCAAGTGGTTGGGCTCCCGTTTACCACATAAGAGGCCCCGGGTTTGATTCCCGGGGCCTCCTGGTGAAGGCAAGCCGAACCTGCGCAGCGCAGTGAGCTGACGGCCCGCACAGCAAGATGACGCAACAAAGGGAGACAAGCAGACACAGAAAAACGCACAGCAAATGGACACAGCGAGCACAAGCAGCAAAAGGGGGATAAATAAATAAATAAAATAAAATCTTTTTTTAAAAAAGTTCTGCAACACATTCCCTTCATGCCAATAATCCTTCACCAAAAATATTGTACATAGAAGACTGGGAGGGGGGTCACAACCTGGAAAGAGATACTCAGAGAGAAATACCTTGACAAAAATAGCATAAGGACATTAAGACTTGGGATTTCCACTAGTCAAGTCTTAGTGGTTGGGTGAGCTGTGTAAAAATGTAACCATTCTCCATTCCCCCCAGACCTTAAATTAGAGTGTGGTACAAGCAAAACCTTAGTTCATAGTTGTTCTGGGGAATCAGGAGAAGGGTCTGTGTCCCATGTTAGGGTTGGCAGATTGGGAAGAGATCTATTATTGGAAATGAGACATGAAGATATAGAGCTGTGCTGTATAATATGGTAGCTACTAGCTACATTTGGATATTGAGTACTTGAAGCATGTCTGGTGCCCCATGTTGAGATGATAATATTTTGGACATATTGAGCTTTAAAAAGATATAATATTAATTTCACTTGATTTATTTTACTTTTCTTAGTGTCGCAACCAGAAAATTTTAAACTTTATGTGTGGTTCAAAAGTATATATGTGCCTCTCATTTCTATTGGACAGTGTTGAATGAAGAATTCGGGTAATACAGGTCTTACAGCAATAGATGATTAAGAAAATGTAAACTTCGCTGATAATTCTTAGGGATTTTGGGAGATACTAAACCTTACACAATATGGGATGAAGATTCAAGTCATTTTATTTAAATATTGAATTGAAGGTAACCTACAAACATTGAGGAATTTGGGAGTACAAGCTACAGGGATTACATGAATCAAAATTTTTAATCTAATGATTTACTTGTATTTTAATAAATAATACCATTTAAAAGTTACAAATGAAGGTTAGAAATATATAAATTATTTCATTATTTTAAAAACATGTTTTCTCTCATAAAACAAAATGTTATCAGGTTGTTTACAAGAAAGTCCACACTGTATTTTAAGTGTAAAGATGTTCCCAGTTCTCTCTTAACTGTTATATAAACAGTGAAATTATTCCCTCATAGTATTCACAACATAGCATCTTTGGTAGGAGGGAAATGGCAGGCAGTCAATAAAACAGTTTTATAGGTAGGATTGTTCCTGCTCTTTTCTCTCCCTGCCTGAAGCAGGAGATACTGGAAGAAACAGCATAGTAGAGTTAGCCCTTAGTTCTATAGTGTCACACACTAATAATTATTGTCATTGCTGCTCATCACTCTCCTTCTTCTCTGGATATATTGGGGACTATTGCCTGTTAAAAACATGGCTATAGAATGTCATTCCATATGGGAAAATTCTGAGAAAGAGGTTTTGAAATGATATTCCAACATATCCTTCCCCCAAAATAGCACTTGTTTTTTGTATATAGAGATGAGGAAAGGGGGTATGGGGTGAACACTGCAACCCGCTTTTAATGTAACTCCTCTCAGGAAAGTTAATAGGAACGAGTGGGATTTTAATCATGGTGCAAAAGGCTAGTCCTAATTGTAACCAGTCTATGTGGAAACTTATGCCTGGATAGTACTTTAAAATTCAGTTGGCTTGTCTTCCATACTTCGGATAGAACCCCATCTAGGCTGGACAACAATTTTTGCTTACTTGAAAAACATCCAATGGAGATTCTAAGATAAGCAGTTCTTGAAGTCCTTTCTTATAGATAACCTAATGGGGGTACTGTAAAGAATGGTGTATATCATTTTCTTTGAGATATTGGAATGAAAAATGTGTCTTTTAATTTTACAAAAAGTTTTATGTGATTAGCACTGGAAAGTGTGCTCAGCACATCAGCTAGAGGTCAGAATACATAGCCCTTGTTCCAAACAGGATTATGATGACAAACCTACCTACAACATGCACCTCTCCATCTCTGCTTCTTGATGCATTTTTTCCTTGATAATCTTTTATTCTTCATCAGTTCCTCTCTTCCACTACTCATAGGTCCAAATTTTCTCCCATGACCCACAGTCATCCTGGAACATTCTCCCCTTCTCTGGCAACGAGTGACTACAGCACCCGTGTTCAGTACTATCCTAAATGGCAATGACCTGTGTGAGATCCGCGAGTAACATGGGTATTTTATTTGACATAAGAAAGTGATTGTAGCATCTGGTTTGGGTTGTCTCCCCAGGAGACGTGTCCCCTTCTTCCTTTCAAACAGTACATGGCTACATGACTCTCCCAAATGGTGCTTCAGTGCTTCAGGGAAAACTGGCTCCATCCCTAGCCTCAGTGGATGACTCTTGAGTTGATCAAGCCAATCATACCGATTCCACCAGCTACCCATTTAGCCAGTCACTGGCCAGTGAGATGTGAGGGGAAATCTTCTAGTCAGTTGAGGGAATCTGGGAAAGGTTTCTTAACTCTTAAAAAGGACAAGAAACATAAAAAACTCTTTTTCTGCCTCTGAACTTCAATATACGAAAAGGTAATGGTGGTGCTACTATAGCCATTTTATAACCATGAGAGGAGCTATGAGATAGATGGGGATGAAAGACCATAAAGCACCTGGGTCCATGATAAAATTTTTGGACAGTTGAAATAATAAACCTTGGAGTCACCCTACCCACTGGCATTTTGACTTGTGAAATAGTGAACGCCCTGCTGCTTAAGCCATTTTGAGTTGGGTTTTCTGTTACTTGAAGCAAAAGCATTCTAATGGATGTGACGATGTAGCACAAAACCCTGAAATCTGATGCTGGTTAAGTCTTCTATATGTGCTGGTCTGCCACAATAATATTAATGATTCTAGTTTTCCTCCATTTTGCAGAATGGCCTTAGGCAAATCTCTAAATTTGGGTTTTAAATGGATAACCCAAAGAATACATAAAAGTTTACAGACTTTTAAGGTGGAGTGGACAAATTGTAATCTCTCTCTCACCATCAGTTCATCATTCTTTTTTTCTTTCTGCTCAAACCTTTCCTTTTTCATTTCATCCACACTGCAGGATTTTAGGTCCATTTCCTGGCAGCTTCATTTACCAGGGCTCTCTCCTATTAACATGCCTTCCCCCTGTTTTATCCTGACCTTATTTTGGAGACCTATTTGCCTAGACCCCTGATAGTTCCAGCAACTATAGCTGTACCACATGAGTAGTCAATAGTGGCAGCAGCAGTAGCTACAGATGCTTTCCAGTAAATCCAGTGAATCAAGGCTGGTTATTGGGAAAGTTGAAGGGATATTAAAACATGACTTAGCCAAGATTATGTGTAACATCTGAGCTTTCTTTCTGAGGAAGTCACTAATAAAGTATACAATTGAGGGGCTAAAATTTCAGGTGAAAATTATCAAGGGCAAATACTGCTCAAAGTATACTATCTGGGACTTCCTGATTCTTTAAAAGTTGTCTTTAGAGGTACACGTAATTTGGACTCCTTAACCTCAACAAATTTATTTCAACAAGCCTTCACTGAAAGACTAGTGTAAGCTCAGTCTAGCACTAGGCAGTTGGCATATACATAGAGGATAAGAAAGACTTGTTTCCTGCTTTCAAGAAGTTCAAACTAGTTGACTGAATCTAGCTAAAGTGTGTTAAACTGAGGTACAAATAATGTTCTTTGGAAGCAAAAAGGGTGGGGGTATAAGTGATAACTCAGGGAGCAAGAGATGTTTCACAAAGGAGGTGCCTTTTGAACTGTATCTTAAAGAAAGAGTAGGATAAACAGGGAAGAATAGAACCCAGGTGGGTAGATTTGAAAGGAGCAAAAAGACACTCCTGCAATGACTTTAGAGATGTGATTAGGTTGTTTGGTTTTTATGACTTCATCTTTGGAAGTTAGATAACAATGAGATTCATTTCCCATCTTCTTTTCCCTGACTTGCCAGCTATTAGAATTTCTCCCATCTTTGGCTATTGTTCATCACCTCCATTTAAGCACTGTAATTTCAATCTTAATGACTGCTCTTTGTGTGACAGTTTTTGCATAAAATGCATTCTCAGTCCCTTCCACTGTGCTTGTTCTTGTTGCAGGGAACAGATAGCAGAAGCCAAAGTCATTTCTCTTCATGGACCATTCAAGATTTAAGTGAGGGACATGGATGTTATGGCATATGACCACTACAGACCCTTTTACATTGTTTTTATTTCAATCATATGATGGTTTTGAAGAAGTAATAGCCACATTCCTCATTTATATTTGAATAAAGGAGCAGAAATGACCAAATTTCTGTCTTTTCCTAACCATTTTCCCAGGTTTTAAATAGGATGGTATGATTTAAATTCTTAGTATGGATATAATGGCTATATTATATTGTTACTTGGCATTTGTTCAGTCTCACCCCTGGGGAAACTGGTCTCTTCAACATATAATATACATATGTTAGGCATCTTCTGTGTGTTTGGCTTAGGAAATACCAAAATGACTACTGAGAGAGATAAACCTAAGCAGCGTCATGATAATGAGCATTGGTCTCAATGAGACATAGGTTTGGGTTCAAATTCCAGATCCAGTATGTGATCACAGTATGATCTTGGATAAGTCAATGCAATTCTCTGTGCCTTAACATCCTCATGTTTAAAACGGGGATATCAATACATAGTCCCTAAAGTTACTATACAGATTATCTAAGATAATGTATATAAGGGATTTGGCACAGGGTCAGGGATAGAATAAGTGGTGAATAAATGGTCACTATCCTCCTTATACTCAGGATGCTATCCTACTAACATGGCCTGGGAAAGTCAAGAAAAGTCTCACAGAGGAGGCACCATTTGCATTAAGACTAGAATAATAAATAGGGCTGTCTAGAGGACTGAGGAATAAAGGGGATTTGGGAAGGAGCAGCATGTGAAAAGGCATTGGGAGAAAAAAATGACTTCAGGTTATTGTAGGAACTGAAAGTATTTTAGTATAACTGAAACTCAGGGTAAATGTGAAAAAATGGGAGTCGGGACAGGAAAGTGGGAAGATGAAGCCAAAGAAATAGTATGAGATTAAAACACAAACACTTTTATATGCCATTCTAAGAGATTTACACTTTAATTTGAGGCTTATCAAGAATAACAGAAGAGTTTTAAGTAGGAAAGTGACATGGTCATTTTCATTTGGGGTCAGGATGGTAGAAGTGGTGGTGGTCAGGGGGCTGAGAATCAAGGGGGTGATACTAGAAGCAGAGTGGCCATTAGAATCTGGCTATTGTAATAGTCCAGTTAAGAAACTACAAGAGACTGGACTGAGGTACAAGAATGGGGATCTACAAGAGGAGGAGGGTTTGGAACAGCAAGGTCATCAAAGAGAATCAGTGGGACCTTATGACTAATAAAAAAGAGCAGGGAATTGGTGAGAAGACAGAAACATTTAGGATATCTTCCACATTTTTAATTTGGAAGACAAGTTAGTTTGAGAGGTCATTTTTGAACATGTTGAGCTTGAGGGAACACTTGAAGTTCTGGATTTGGTGATCCATATATAAGTACTGGCCAAAATTAAATCAACTATGACTTAATTATGATGGAGATCTGTAATAAGGAGTCTGACTCCATTTTTGATGGATGCTTAACTTCTGACAGCTTTCAAGCCCCTTCACTCCCTCTTCCCCTACATCTGGGTAAGTCGATAAAAAGCCTGGATGCTCCCTACATTGGTGCCAGGGAGTTCAAATTATGCAAGCTCTGCCCATGCAAGGGAAAAATCATCCCAGCCCCAGTCCCTAGCCACAATAAAATCCAAAGTCATTTGCCCCTTCCTGCTCTCTCAAGCCATTTTTGGACCTTCTTGGGAGACTGCTTGCCCTGCTCTACTCTGAAAGTCTCATTATGTGAATAACAAATCTCTTCATACTCTCTTGGTGTGTGTGTGGTATCATCAGTCTTGACATTCAAACCAATTTTAGGTTAGGGGTCAATTGCACATTTGTAAGGTGACCCAACAACAATTGTGTCCATTATGTAAAGGTCCATTGTTATGTGGCTTTCCCATGATAATATGTAACCTTTGGATACCTAAGCAATTAAGATCATTGCAATGGAATCACCCAGATTTAGTATGAGTAATGTATAAAGTCAAAAGAGAAATGGTCAGGGCATGAAGAACTGGGAGAACATTAGCATTTAAACATCAGGCAGAAGAAGAGGAGCTCATGAGGGAGTCTGAAAAGCACGTGGCAGAAAACTGGTAGAAAGGG
>JAQZBX010108056.1:0-10584 GCA_029593785.1 Cabassous unicinctus
TGTGTGGCTCATGCTTTTGGTGTAAGGTTTAAGAATGCACCACCTACCATCAAGTCTTGAAGATGTTTTCCTACATTTTCTTCTAGGAGCTTTATGGTTCTCATTTTTATATTTAGGTCTTTGATCCATTTTGAGTTAATTTTTGTATAAGGTGTGAGATAGGGTCCTCTTTCTTTCTTTTGGCTATGGATATCCAGTTCTTCTGCTCTATTTATTGAATAGACTGTTCTTACTCAGCTGGGTGGGATTGACAGGCCTGTCAAAAATCACTTGACCATAGATGTGAGGGTCTGTTTCTGATCCATCAATTCAGTTCCTTTTGTCTATGTGTCTATCTTTATGCCAGTACCATGCTGTTTTTACTACTGTACCTAGGTAATATGATTTAAAATCCAGAAGTGAGAGTCCTCCAACTTTGCTTTTCCTTTTAAAAATATTTCTGGCTATTCAGGGCCTCTTACTTTTCCAAATGAATTTGATAATCATGTTTTCCATTTGTTTAAAAAATGCTGGTGGAATTTTTATCAGGATTGCATTGAATCTGTATATCAATTTGGGTAGAATTGACATCTTAATGATATTTAGTCTTCCAATTCATGAGCCTGGAATGTTCTTTCAATTATTTAGTTCTTTTTAAATTTCTTTTAGCAATGCATTGTAGTTTACTGAATACAAGTACTTTACATCCTTGGTTAAGTTTATTCCTAAATATTTGATTCTTTTAGACAGTTTGTAAATTGAATTTTTTTCCTGACTTCCTCCTCAGATTGCACATTACTACTGTATAGAAACACCACTGATTTTCATGTATTGATCTTGTATCCTGACACTCTACTGAAATTGTTTATCAGCTCTAGCAGCTTTGTTATAGATTTTTTGGGACTTTCTAGATATAAGATCATATCATCTGTGAATAGCAAAAAATTTACTTCTTCCTTTTCGATTTGGCTGTCTTTTTATTTCTTTTTCTTGCCTAATTGCTCAAGCTGTAACCTCTAGCACTACATTGAACAACAGTGGTGACAGTGGACATCCTTGTCTTGTTCCTGATCTCAACAGGAGAACTTTCAGTCTTTCACCATTGAGTACAATGTTAGCTATGGGTTTTTCACATATGGCCTTTATCACGTTGAGAAAGTTTCCTTCAATTCCTGACTTTGGTAGTATTTTAATCAAGAAAGGATGCTGTATTTTGTCAAATGCCTTTTCTGCGTCAGTCTACAGGATCATATGATTTTTCTTCTTTGATTTATTAATGTGGTATATTACACTGATTGATTTTCTTGTGTTGAATCACTCTTGCATGCCTGGTATAAAACCCACTTGAGCATGATGAATAATTCTTTTAATGTGTTGTCAGATTTGATTAGCAACTATTTTGTTGAGGATTTTTGAATCCCTATTCCTTAGGGAAATGGGTCTATAATTTTCTTTTTTCATAATATCTTGTTCTGGCTTTGGTATTAGGGTGATATTGGCTTCATAGAATGAGTTTGGTAGCATTCTTTCTTGTTCAATTTCTGGAAGAGCTTGAGTAAGATTGGTATTAAATCTTCCTTGAATGCTTGATAGAACTCACCTGTGAAACCATCTGGTTCTGGGCTTTTCATTTTGGGGAATTGTTTGATGACTGTTTCAATCTCTTTACTTGTGATTGGTTTGTTGAGGTCTTCTATATCTTCTAGGGTCAGTGTAGGTTGTTCGTGCAATCCTAGGAATTTTTCCATTTCGTCTACATTGTCTAGTTTGTTGGCGTATAGTTGTTCGTAGTATCCTCTTATGATCTCTTTTAATTCTGTGGAGTCAGTAGTAATGTCCACATTTTCATTTTTTATTTTATTTATTTGTATCTTCTCTTTTTTTCTTTGTCAGTCTAGCTAAGGGTTTGTCGATTTTGTTAATCTTCTCGAAGAACCAAATTTTAGTTTTGTTAATTCTCTCTATTGTTTTTTTATTCTCAATTTCATTTATTTCTGCTCTGATCTTTGTTATTTCATTTCTTCTACTGGCTTTGGGAATAGTTTGCTGTTCTTTTTCTAGTTCCTCCAACTGTGTAGTTAAGTCATTGATTTTAGCTCCTTCTTCTTTTTTAATATAAGTATTGAGGGCTATAAATTTCCCTCTCAGTATTGCCTACGCTCCATCCCATAGATTCTGATATGTTGTGTTCTCATTTTAATTTGTCTGGAGATATTTATTGATTTCTCCTGCAATTTCTTCTTTGACCCACTGATTTTTAAAGAATGTGTTGTTGAATCTCCATATATTTGTGAATTTTCCCTCTTTCTGCCTCTTGTTGATTTCCAACTTTATTCTGTTATGATTAGAAAAAGTGCTTTGTATAATTTCAGTCTTGTTGAATTTATTGAGATCTGCTTTGTGACCGAACATATATTCTATCCTGTAGAAAGATCCATGAGCTCTTGAGAAGAATGTATATCCTGCTGTTTTGGGGTGCAGTGTTCTATATATGTCTATTAAGTTTAGTCCATTTATCATATTATTCAAGCTTTCTTTTTCTTTATTGATCCTCTGCCCAGATGTATGTCCAATGGTGTATTGAAGTTTCCAACTGTTATTGTAGAGATATCTATTTCTCCCTTCAGCTTTCCAGTGTTTGCTTCATGTACCTTGGGGCATCCTAGTTAGGTGCATATACATTTATGATTGTTATTTCTTCCTGGTGAATTCACCTTTTTATTAACATATAATGTCCTTCTTTGTCTCTAAGAATTTAAAGTCTGTTTCATCTGATGTAAGTATAGCTACTCCAGCTTTTTTGTTTTTGTTTTTGTTTGTGTTATTGCATGCATGGAATATTTTTTCCAGCCTTTCACTTTCAATCTATTGGTATCCTTGGATCTAAGGTGAGTCTCTTGTAGACAGCATATAGATGGCTCATATTTTCTTATCCTTTCTGCCAGTCTGTGCCTTTTGATTGGGGAGGTTAATCCATTGACATTCAATGTTATTACTCTGAAGCTATTTCTTATTTCACCCATTTTGACCTTTTGGTTTTATCTGTCATATTTTATTTTCACCACTCTTTTTGCACTTTTACTGATATAATCTTCATTTCTAGACTCTCTTCCAAACCTCTCTTTCCTGACTTTTCTTTTCAGGCTGTAGCATTCCCCTTAGTATTTCCTGCAAAGTCAGTCTTTTAGTTATAAACTCTCTCAGTTTCTGTTTATCTATGAATATTCTAAACTCACCCTCATTTTTGAAAGACATTCTTGCCAGATATAAGATTCTTGACTGGCAGTTCTTCTCTTGCAGTATCTTAAATATATCCTACCACTGTCTTGCCTCCATGGTTTCTGATGAGAAATCGGCACTTAATATTGTTGAGGGTCCTTTATATGTTATGCATTGCTTTTCTCTTGCTGCTCTCAGAATTCTCTCTTTGTCTTCCTTGATGGTTGTGTTGTAGGAGCTGAGGATGAGGTTGGTACTGTAAGCTGTGGAGGCTGAAGCTGCCCACATTGCCACAGAGACGAGTGAAGCTTCTCCCATCTTTCTCCTCTGCCAGGGGTAGGGACAGAGCTGCAGCTGTGTATAATAATCCAAGTCATGCAGGCCAAGACCATCTGTAGTTGCCCGGAGAGACTGATAAAGCTTCATGCCCCTTCCTCTCCTGCCTGGGGTGGGGATGGAGCTGCAGGTATGGGCAGCAATATGTGCCTTGTGGGTCCAAAATGACCACAGCTTCCCTGGTAGACTGACATAGTACTGCCCCCTCCCTGCCAGGGGTGGGGATGGACCCTCCAGAGTGCCCAACAATCTAATCCATATGGGCTGAATGCTCCTGCAGTTGCCCTGAGAGGCTGAAGTAGGAGATGGGGATGGAACCACAGACAGCCAACAGTTCAGTCTGTGTAGGTCACAAGTGCCTTGCATTGCCCGGAGGGATTGAGAAACACCAGCCCCCTCCTATCCTATTAGGGGGTGGGCGTGGATCCACAGGTACCCACCAGCCCAGTCCGTGCAGGCTGAAAATGCCTGCCATTACCCAGAAAGACTGAGGAAACACAGCTCCCCTCCTATCCTACTGGGGGTTGGAAATGGTGCTATAGGTGTCTGAGTATCCAGTCTGTATGGGCCAGAAACACCTGCAGTTACTCAGAGCAGCTGGGGAAACACCACCCCCCTCTTGTCCTATGGGGGTGGGGGTAGGGCCACAAGCACCCAACAGTCGAGTTCTTGCAGTCAAAAAGCACCTGCAGTTGCCTTGAGAAGCTGAGGAAACACCAGCTCCCTCCTATCCTATGGGGTGTGGGCAGGGATGAAGATGGAATCAAAAGTGCTCAAAAAACAAGTTTGTTCGGGCTGAAAGTGCCTGAGTTGCCCAGAGAGACTGAAGAAACACAGCTCCCCTCCTACCCTATTGAGGGAGCTACAGTTGTCCGAGTATCCAGTCTGTGTGGAGGGATGGAGATGGAATCAAAGGCACTCAGCAAACCAGTTTGTATGGGCCGAAAGTGCCTGCAGTTGCTCAGAGAGGCTGAGGAAACACAGTTCCTCTCCTATTGGGGTGCGGGGATGGAGTTCCAGGTGTGTGACTATTCGGTCTGTACTAGCCAAAAGTGCCTGCAGTACTCGTGGAGGCTAGTGCATGTCCCCCCAGCTTTTTCCCTGCTGGATGTGGGGCTGGAGCTTAGGCTAGGGCTGCAATCCCAGCTGGCTGGAAAGAAGCTGGACCCTACCGTCACTGTGATTTTCAGTCAGCCCTGCTTCCCCTCATGCCAGGGCAGAGTTAAAGTTGTGGCTACCGACCTCTATCTGACTTGGATAGGTTCAAACTCTAGCTGTTCTTAGGATTATAGTTTAGCCAGCCGAATTTATTAATCAGTAGCTGAAGTCAGTGGCTAACCATCTTTTCCTCCCCCATGTTTGGGAAATAGAGCTTCCAACTCTAGCCATGGAATAGCTTCCGAAACGGCTTGCACCGTCGGTGGAGGATGGGTACTGACCTCAGCGGCGTGGAATGCTTTACACGCAACTTCACCGCAGATGGACAGTCTCCTCCTTCCATTCTTTCAAGGATGTTGCAGGTTGCTCTTCTGGTCTCCTGGGCCCTGCAAACAGGTGCTTTAGATAGTTCTGTTTAGATTACTAACTACTGTGTAGGATGAGCTGACTCTTAGAGTGCCTTACTCAGCCGCCATCTTGCTGAGACTCCCACAATCTATTACTTTTATAATTTAAAAAAAGTGAGCTGTCCAGAACTGAAGACAGTACTCCAGGTTTGAAGTCCCCATTATAGAATAAAGCTATACCAACAAATTCCTTGATCTAAACAGAATTTATTTTTGTTTGCAGCCTGTGTTGGTGTTAACTTTTTTGTCTACCAATTCCTATTTCGCTTCTATTTGACTGTAATGCCTCAGTCACCATGCTCTCAAAGTGATCAGTTTGGGTATTCTGTTTTCATTAATTAGTAGATTTTCTCCCTCATCCATTAGAAAATCCAGTGACTCATTGTATTGTATCACTTGTATTAATCAGGACTTTGAATTGAAAGTCACAGAAACACAACCAGAATTGGCTTCAGGGAAAAAATAAGATATTAGGCAAATCACAGTGTGGTACATAGAATAATGCCCTCCCCCCAAATAAGATGCTAATGTCCTAATCCCAGGGACCTGTGAATATGTTACATGACAAAGCAAAGGGGACTTTGCAGATGTGATTGAGTTAAAGATCTTGAGATGGGAAGATTATCCTGGATTATCTGGGTGGGCCCTATGTAATCACAAGGTTCTTATAAGAGGGAGGTAGGAGAGTCAGGACCAGAGAAGGAAATATGGTGATGGAAGCAGAGGTGAGAGAGGAATAGAGAAATATTTGAACTGCTACACTGTTGGCTTTGAAGGTGGAAGAAGGGGCCATGAGCCAAGGAATACTGGTGGCCTCTAGAAGCTGGAAAAGGCAAAGAAACGGATTCTTCCCTAGAGCCTCCAGAAGGAACCAGCCCCATTGACACCTTGACTTTAGCCCAATAGGATTAATTTTGGACTTCTGACCTCCAAAACTCTAAGATAATAAATTTGTGTTTTAAGCCACTGTTTGTGGTTATTTGTTACAGCAGCAATAGGAAACTAATGCACACAGGAAGAGTGGGAGCGGGGTAAGGCTGGCCTTAGCACTAATGAGAACTAGGATCTTGAACCCCATTAGGTCTCTTTCTTTCTGTTGCTTGATTCCGCTACTTTCTTAGTTTTGGCTTTATTCTCTCCCAACACAGACCCAAGAGAGGGTGGAGATAAGAGTGAGACCCAGTCACTGATACATTCATGGCAGAAAGGAGGAGGGGTCTTCCAGTAAGAAGTGTAGGGATGGTCTTGGCTTGGTTCCCATGCTGGGCTCAGTCTCCATTGTTGGGGAAATGGGATGCTTTGATGAGCCCACTCCTGGTCACGTGATGAGGGGTGTGAGGTGGTTGTCAGGAGAGTTGGAGGGAAAGGATGGTAAGCACTCAAAAGCGATTATCCCTACATCTCTTTCTAAGATCCTGTTAGGGTGGAGTGAATAGAATTACCAGAGTAGCGAAGACGGTGCCTTTGGCCTGTGAACGCACCAGGATTTTGAACAGCAAACCTGGGGCCAGGTTACATGTCTGTGGTGGGAGAAAGCTCTGAACTCTTGAGACCTGGATTTCAGTCTTAGGTCCACCATTTAGCAGCTATTTGCCCTTGGGCAAATACTTTAATTTGATCTGCGCCTCAGTGTCTATACCTGTTTCGTGAACATAATGGTATTACAGAATTCTTGAAGGGGCATCAAAAAGAGAATACTTATAAAGTGCAATTTGCCAGATGAGAGTATGGGAATATTTTTCAAGTGCTGGATGAATTTGGCTTTCCTCTTACATTGCTTTTGGCAGTGGTCTGAAGAGTCATTGCAGTGAGAAATCACCCTGGGGACTAATTAGAATCTGTCACTCTGGGATTCTTTAGACTTGTATATTTCCATGGGCCAAAGTGATGCAGATTGGATTTAAAACAAAATTTCAGTTACTGAATTAGAGGAGAGAATGGAAACCAGGTTTCTAAGTAGGAGCTTGATGTGGGAGGACTTGAGTATATCTCCTACTATGGGTGTGTTTAAGGGGGCATTCTGGTATCAATAAAAGTGACAGTCTTGCTTGCATACCTCATAAACACTTTTGGGAAAACAGCATGATATAAAAGCACTTTGTAATCACCAGCTAAATCAAGTTTCATAGAGGATTCATTTAGCAAATCTTTGATATTCTCCTGCAAGGGAAAAAAAATTCTTGCTGTTGGCTGTGGGATTCGGGGTGGGCTTCCTGGAAGAGGTGGATTTTAAGCTTGACTTTGAAGGCTGGAAGGGATTTAGTCAGGCAAACATGGGCTGGAAGGGCACTCCAGTCAGAGGGAACAGCATCAGCAAAGCTATGGATGCAAGAAGATCATCAGAGAAGGTGTGGGTAGTGAGTTTTTCAGTTTGGGAGAGCTGTGTGGTACAAACAGAAGTAATAAAGTGCACAGCAGGTGCAGAGGACGGCTAGAGGTTTGGGGTAGTGGGATTATGGGGTAAAGTAAGAGAAGCAGTGGAAAAGAGGGCAGTAGAGCCACCAGGGTGGGAATGACTGCAAAGGGCCCTGAACGCCAGGCTGAGGGATTCAGACTATTTTGTAAGCAGTGTTAAGCCTGAAGGTTTTTGAAGTGAAGAGAGAAGATGCTAACCCTGAAAGAAATCTTGGAGGTTATTTAGCTCAACACAAATTGAGGGCCAAGGAGAGGAAGGGGTTTGCCTTCACCGTAGCAGGTTCTCACCCAGGACTATTCCACATCCCTTGGCAGTTCACCAAAGCTAGGGCATGGGTTCCCGCAGGAGAGACAGTTTGCAGGATGGTCTGTACCGCTGAGCTTCTGCTGACCGCCAGGGTCAGAGCCCTGACACTCTCTTCTTTTTAGAAGGCTCTTGGGATCCTAATTCCATTCCTGTGGAGGGAAGCCCAAAACTCAGGCCATTGGCCCTACAGACTGGAAGATCCTGAAATGTTGTGAATGATCCCAGCCTTTTTCCTGAGCCCTCTGCCTGCTCCGCCAGTGCCCCCAGCTTCTATCTGACTGCATGGTTCTGGAGGAGAAGCTAAAGGAGTTCCTCTAGAATCCTATTTTCAGTTTTGGCAATCCACTAGAAGCCTGATCTGAAGTAATTGGGGCCAGTTGTTAGGTCAATTTTAAATGTCGGTTAAGAGGGCGGTCATTAAAAACAAAACAAAACAGATTAGGGAATAAAAGAGATAAAACAATCTGAATTAGTTTTAAATGTATAAATGTGTATTTATTTGTCAGTCTTTTGCTGAAGGTCTAAGGTTATTTGGGTATGGATCCATGACTGGGTTTCCACATTCTCTCCTTCCTTGCGCTCCTGGTATACATCCAACTATTACTCTGTTGATTGTGACAATCATGATGATTGTGACCTGCTAATATTTTATTTAGGATATTTACTTTGATATTCATAAGGGAGATTGGTTGTATTTTAGCCTTATTATACCGTTTTCATCAGAATTGGTATCAATGTCATAATGGCTGCTTAAAAAGAATTTGAAAGCTTTCCTCCTTTATGCTCCAGAACAGCTATAATAGTATTGAGGGGAGTGACAATGAAGCTGGCTAAATGCAACATGGGATCCTGGATTGGATCTTGGAACATAAAAGGGACATTAGTGGAAAAACCAGTGAAATCTGAATAAGGTCTGTACTTTAGTTCATAGTATTGAGCCAATGTTAATTTCTTAGTTTTGATAAAGGTACAATGATTAAGTAAGATGTTAATATTAGGGGAAGCTGAATGAAGTGTACATGGGAACTCTGTACTATCGCTGCCACTTTTTTGTACATCTAAAATTATTCCAAAATAAAAAGTTTAGTAAAACAAACAAAATCATTAGGGTGAGCTATATCCTATAGATTTGGAAGAATTTACCTTTGAACTTGTCTGGGCCTGGGACTTTTTTGGGGAGTTAGCTCTTTAACAACTTTCTCTTTTATGATAATTGTTTTTTTAGATTTTCTGTCTCTTTTAGTGTAATTTTAGATGGTTTATATTTTCCTTGAAAACTGTCAATGTCATCCAGATTTTCAAGTTTATTTGTGCAGTGTAAAGCAATGCTTATTTTCTTGTTTAATTTTTTTATTTTTTTAAATTTTTTCTTTAATGTCATTTCTTATAGTTCTTTTTCATTTCCTCTGTATTTATGGTTATGTCCTAATATCATACTTATTTTGTGTGGTTATTTATTAAATTGTGAAATTTGGTGAGTGGAGAAAAAGATTTTAAAAAGTGAAATAGACTAGAATAGAAAAATATCAATACATATTGTTTTATAAAACTTTAATCTCAAGTACACATAAATTTTTTCTCAGCAACTGACAATATCTACCAAAGAACAAATGCATGTAACCTTTGACCTGGCAATTCAATATTTGGGAACTTATCCAAATATATACTTGCATACAATGATATATGTAGAGCATAAGTCATTACAGCCTTGTTTATAATAGCAAAAGACTGTCAATAGCCCAAATGTCTATCAAGAGAAGACTACTTTTTAAATTACAGTATTTTCATACAACGGAATATTAAGTAGTTGTAAAAAAGAATGAAGAACCATTCTATGTACTGGTGTAGAAAGATCTCAAGGATATATATTCTAAGGAGAAAAAACACGGTGCAGAACAATGTATGCATACTAGCCTTTGTGTTAAGAAGAGGAAATGTAAAATCTATATTTGTTATTTGCTGGTATAAGCATAAAGAAACTGTGGAAGGACAAATAGGGAACTGAGAGCTTTGTTTATTTCTGAATGTGGGAACTGAGTGGATGGGGCAGGTAAGGACAGAAGGGAGACCTATCACTGTATATCTTTTTGTTTGTACGGTCTTGTTTTTGAATCATACTAATGAGCAGAAGAAGCAACATGCAGAAGGATATTTACAACGTGATTACGATGCTTTCCTGGACATGCAGTTTGTGATGCAGGCAAAACTGAACTGGAGTGTCCAACAATGCACAGAGGGCTGGGGGCAGGGGGTGGTCAGGCAGCAAGGTGTATTTCTTCTTGTGGGGCACAGTCACAAACGGTTTTGAAAAACCTTAAATATTTTATCCCCTAATCCTTATGTTTAACTGTTTGAGATATAAAGCTAATCTGTTTACCACAGGACTGTGGAGTTTTCAGGGCAGAGGGCTGCTGAAGTGGTCAACTCTTAAGGCTGTTGAATACCCGTTTATGTTCATTTCAGATAGAAAGAGAGCACTGGTTATTTGATCAGCATTTCTTCAAATGGGCAAATAAAGGAAGCACCCTAATCTGTCTGAATCCACTTCAAAATATTTTTTAAAAACTCTTCTTTCTTTTAGATAAATGGAAGAGCTGGAGACCAGTTTATTCCAGACACGGAAAGCACACAGAATAGAACAAATGGTGGCAAGATGGCTTCGGCGCTCCCGGGACAGCTCCGCCCGGTAAGGCTCCTGGACAAACAGAGATTTCTGTCTGTCAAGATTTGGTGTCCCTATGGGAGGAGGTTTTTCGAGTCCTG
>JAQZBX010108057.1:0-10587 GCA_029593785.1 Cabassous unicinctus
CCCACATAATTTTAAATTAGAAATTATGACCAAAAATATTTTAAAAATTCATAAGGAGATTCAAAATACAATTTGAATAAATGGGGAAGAGCAGAAAGAGAAAGGGAGGATAAAGCAGGAGAAAAAATTATGGTGCTCTTTTTGTTTTCTTTTTCTCCATTTCTTACCTGGATTCGGTAATACATTAGAGAAATGGTTTTTTTCCCCAATCAATGTTGCAAACCGCCTTAAGTCATTTAACCTTTCATATGTATTAGGTTCTGTGGTGGTGGGTATTGGTAGCAAATAATTGGAGTTTTGTGAGAGCTGTAGGTCTCCTCCACATCTTCCCTACTGAGTGGAATGTTAAAACGAAAGTCTCAGGCAGAATTCCCACCCCCCCACACACATATAAAATCATTTGTTAGTCAACAGACACAACAGCAGTCACACCTCCTGTTCTTTAATTTCAGAGAAGAGCCCATGTCCCGATTTAAGGTGTCCAATAGGGCCTTTGCATGACTGAATGCTCAAATATTCTGTCCTGGTTTGTCTTTTGTGGACCCCAGAAAATTATGTTCTTAAGAGAACCCATTTCTGTGCCTGTAAACACAGTGTAGATGGGGCCTTTTGATTAGATTCAGTTAAGGGACCTTGATTAGATCACTTGATTAGGTAGCTTTTGATTGGACTACATCAGTGAAGGTTGACTCAGGTTGGGTCTCTGCCCTCTTATTGGGTCTTATATAAACTGAGGACACACAGAAATGAAAGCTGCCATTTTGATCCTGTCATGTGAGAGAAAGGAGAAAGCAGAGAGAGAGAGAGAGGACTCCAGGTTTTCCTACAGGTGCAGAAAGACAGAGAAGCCCCGAGAGGCTCAAGGAGAGAAACCCAGGGAGAGATGCCTGATTGCCCACAGCAGCTGAGCTCAAGGAGAGAAGCCCTGAAAGGCTCAAGGAGAGGAGACACAGAGAGAGATGCCTGATACCACAGCTGAGCTCAAGGAGAAAATGGGGAGAGACCCACAGACCTACCATCTTTGCCTTGCCACGTGGTGGGACACTAGGATCACCTGTAACTGACTTTGGTGAGAAAGCATCTCTGATGGTGCCTTGATTTGGACATTTCACAACCTTGCAACTGTAAGATTTTTCCCTAATAAAATTCCCATTATTTAAGCCAACACAGTTCTGGCACTTTGCATCAGCAGCCATGTGACAAACTAACACATATTCTAACACCAGGATTTTATTCCTTGTAGCCTAAAGCAGGATTGGACAATTCTCCAGTTGGATCAGACAACAGAATCTTCTCTTAAGTGCTGGAACCCAGGACCTAATAGAGTCCTAGACCTGGGGCAGTAATCCGATGGTGTTAGGTTGTGGCCTTGCCTGGCCCTGAAGCCATATATCTTGAAAACTGCACACCAATGAAAACTTATTGCTTATAAATGTAATACTTGATTGCAGTCTTGAAAAATTTGATACATTCTAGATAAAGCTAAAATCTTTTCTATAATAGCCTCCCAATCTGCTTTATTCCCAGAGGGAACCACTATTTGGTATGGATCTTCATATATCTTTTCTATGTATCACTTACTCAGATATGTGTTTATGGACATTTTGCATAATGATTTTATCTTGTCATATTATTGTAAAATGTGGCTTTTTTTTTTTTATCTCTCCAACTTCTTATTATGAAAAAGTTCAAACATACATGAAAGTTGAAAAAGGAAATAACATTCATGTACTTTTCATCTAGTCAACAGTTGTTTACATTTTGCCATATTTATTCTTTCTTGATAAATACGTATTTTTTACTGTAGCTTTGAAAAGCAACTTGCAAATATCATGACATGATATTTCACTTTTAAATATCTCATATACAGCTCTGAAAAATATTTCTAAAGTCTAACATAATTAACTTTATGTTAATTAATAAACCCTCTAGTTTTGATTCTGAAAGTGTTATAAACTTTGGAAATAAACAAAAGCATAAAGAAAAATATTTTTGTCTCAATTTCTAGTGAAAAATTTTACTAAAAAAATCAACAATATAATAATTTAAAAATAAAGAGAAAATAAAACTACTACCCAGAAATAACCCTTATTAACATTTTGCTATCTTTAATTCTAATTTTTTCCATCTGAAAATACACATTTTAAAATATTTTTTCTTTAAAATTGGTTTTTATGCAGAAGGTAGAATTTCCCAAAGTGTGCTTCATGAGCTGTTAATAGGCATTTTGTGATACAAAGAGTTCAATGGCCCACTAAGTTTGAGAAACATGTATTAAGTCCTTCTTCCTTGGAGATTAATAATTGGATAATTATATATAGTAAGGCTCTGAGAATAGTTATAGAAAAGAAAATTTTAAAACACTCGTTTTAGAACACCTAGTAAATCTTGTAGAACTCCGTAGAACACACATTGGGAAACACGTTTAAGATGTTCATTTCTTTTAATCTATTCTGACTGATATTTGCTGAATTCTTTCAATTTACAGACTCAGATCTTCTGATTAAGAAAGTTTTCTTCTATTATTTCTTTAACTATGGCTTCTGCTCTGACTTTTTCTAGAATTCCTATTATAACTATATTGAATCTCCTGAATTTTCTCCTGATGTATCTCAGCTTTATTATTGTTATATTCATCTAGTAATTTTTTTTCTTCATCTAGTAAATTTTTCAAGATTGCTTTCTGGTTGACTAATTTAGTTATCTGCAATACTCAATCTGTAGAAATCCAATTATACATATTTTAAAGTATTATCTGCTTACAAAAGAAAGGTGGTTGAACAGAATTTGGATGGTTTATTAAGATGCAAATACATTTTCTCTGACTTCCTGACAAAGTTTTTATTTAGAAGTAAGCTCTAAATGTTTGCTTACTTCTTTAATACTTTAAAACTTGCATTTAAAGTTTGACATTTTGTTTGAAACTCTCCCTCACTGAATTAGAATAAGGGGTAAAAACCTAGCTCCATGGAAGAAAATGAACTTTCTAAGGCATAAGGATCTGTGTAAAGATGGCACACCAGGACAGAGATACCAGGCTAACAGAGCAGCCTGCAAAGTGTCTGGGCTCTAGAGGAAAAGAAGAACTTGTATTTCCTTGGCATTTCCTAAAGTGTACCAAGCAGATGTCAGTCTCATGTCCTTGGACATTTGTCTCATTTTTCTTCCATATGTGTAATTTAAATATATGTATAATAATATTCCACTTTAGTGTCATTATAGGCATAACTATATATAAAGAAGTATTCAATACATACGGAGTTTATATCACACACAGTGTTCTTTCTCTAAAGATCTTGTGAGACTCCTACTCAGTGTGATTTAAAGAAGAGAATCTGTTGAGGGTCCATTTTACTCCCTGTTAAAGAACAATGCCTGGTTCTGCTGATTCATTTCTATGAGTCTCTCCTGGTGTCCTTGACCCAGGCAGATCTGCCTGGAAAGTTGCATCTTTTTATTAAAGACTTTATGATTCATAGATGTTTGGATCTCCAGATACTTCAAGTTTACTTTGAGCTGTCTAAATAATTTGATTTCTAGGATAATGTTGCTTTCTCCAATCTGCTGTACAAAAGTTTCTGCTGTTAGGTTAGGTCTCTTACTATTCCAAAAATGCATCTTCTGTCCTATAAGTCTTCTTTGCATATCTTCTTTCTCTGTTCCTTCACTATTTGTTGCTGGCTCTCTTCCATGGTCATGTCAAGATTAGGATTTTGACAGAAAGAGTTATTTCTTAATAAGGACCAGGCTGAAAAAAATAATTATCTGCCCTATGACACTCCTCATCAAATATGAAACAATGCCAGCAAAAGCTTCAAGGATGTAACTACATCAACACATTGTATCAGTTTTATATAAGCTTCATGGATGTTTTAGATGATCGTGGCTAAAGCACGTACAATGCAATGGGTTGCCTTAATCACTGGGAATTTATTGGCTCACATTTTTGAGGCTAGGAGAAGTCCACATAAAGGTGTCATTAGGATGAAGCTTTCTTTCCAAAAACTAGCATTCTGGGGCTGGCTGCCAGTGATCCTTGGTCCTTGGCTACTCTGTCACATGGCAGTGCACATGGCAGCCTCTCCTGGCCTCTCCCTTCTTTTCTGGGTTCCATTGACTTTTAGCTTCTGGCTGTTCCCTCTGTGTTTTGTCTCTGACTTTCACTCTGCTTATAATTCCAGTAATCTCAATTAAAGCCTGACCTGATTCATTTGGGCTTAATTGAAGTAACTGAAGTAACACCTTGATATCTTATTCACAATGGATCCACACCCACAGGAATGGATTAAATTTAAGAATATAGCTTCAGGAAGCGGGAGTGGCTCAGTCGATAGAGCCCCCGTTTACCATATGGGAGGCCCCGGGTTCGCTTTCCGGGGCCTCCTTGTGAAGGCAGGCCGGCCCGCGCAGCCTAGTGGGCTGATGCAGCAAGCCCTCACAACAGGGCTTACCATGGGTTTACCATGTGTGAGGCTCCGGGTTCGCTTCCCAGGGCCTCCTTGTGAGGGCAGGCCGGCCCACGCGGCGCGAGGGGCTGATGCAGCGGGACCTCACAGCGAGGGGAAGAAAAGCAGACACGGAGAAGACACACAGCGAATGGGCACAGCAAGCACAAGCAGCAAGGGGGGGGATAAATAAATAAATAAATAAATCTTTAAAAAAAAAGAATATAGCTTCAAACCACCACAATGGACATTGAGGATTAATGCCCTTATGCCACAGCTTTGCTGAGAGTAGCAGACATACCTCAGGATTTACTGTCTTGGAACTTTGATGCCAAAATATTATTTTTCATAAGTCCATATTAATGATACTCATTTTTTAAATGCTTATTTTCTTCTTCAAAGCAACCTGATATTTCAGAGTAAAGTTTAAAGTGGAACAACTTCTAGGAACAAAATAGCTTTCTGCGACTTAATGGTTACAACTTCCAGTGAGCTAAAAATTTGCTTTTATGTAGTTCTAAATATCTTTGTTTCTCTTCCAGTCCCTTTGGTCACTTGTGAGGTAGGAATGCTTCTCTTTGGTCACTTGTGAGGTAGGAATGCTCAGGTAAATTTGAATTTCAGATAAACAATGTACACTTTTTTAGTGTATGTCTCATATTCTAAAATAAGTATGTATGATGCAGACTTAATTCTTTAAAAGTTTTATTAATAAGGTTAACAAAAGAAGTATAAAACTTATACTCTGAAACTATAAAATATTGTTATAAATTTAAAGAAGATATAAATAAATGGAAAGACATCTCTTGTTTGTGGGTGGGAAGACAATATTTTTAAGATGGCAATACTACTCAAATTGACATATAAATTCAATGCAATCCCTATAAGAAAACCAGCTGGCTTATTTATAGAAATTGACAAATTGATCCAAAATTCTTATAAAAACCCAAAGACTCAGAATATCCAAAACAATCTTGAAAAAGAAAAAAGTTGGAGGACGCACACTTTCTGAATTCAGAACTTACTATAAAGCAAGAGTAATCAAGACAGTATTGTACTGGCATAAGGATAGACATATAGATGAATGGAATAGAATTGAAATTCTAGAAATAAATGGTCAATTGACTTGTGACAAGAGTGTCAAGACCATTCAGTGGGGGAAATAATAGTTTTCAGTAAATGGTATTGGGACAACTTGATAGCAACATATAAAAGAATTAAGTTGGCCCCTACCTCACACCACATACAAAAATTAATTCAAAATGGGTCAAAGACCTAAATGTGTAAAATTTTTAGAAGAAAACATAGGCATAAATCTTCAGGACTTGGATTAGGCAATAGTTTCTTAGATATGATACCAAAAGCACAAATAATAAAAGAAAAAATAGGTAAATTGGACTTCATCAAAATTAAAATCTTTTGTGGGGGGATTTTGGAAAGATGGCGACAGACTAACAGGCAGAGCTAAATGCTCTCACAAAAACAATGGAGAAAGAGCCAAAAGCTGTCTGAGGGACCTGCTTTGGGGGTCAGCAGACTAGGACAGTGCTACACAATTCCCAGGAGGGTGAGGGACAGAGAGATGAAGAAGCTGAAATGACATATGTGCGTTACGAAGCCCCTGTGGTGGCCGGGAAGGGCTCCCCTCCTCCATCCCCAAGATATTAAGCTGGGGTGAAACACCTGGCTCACTGCAGCTGACTGTAGCTGTTTCAAGGGAAAATGGAGGAGAGGTTAGGGTGCTCGTCTTCAGTGAATTCAGCCAGCAAAGCTCACTTTGAATCTCTGATCTGGAAATTCAACCCAGGAACACAGGAAAGCTGAGACTGAAACACCTCTGTGGAAAGGTTTGCTGACTAGTGTCCTTTGATGGCCAGTTTGGGAATTGCATGGAAAAAACTGTTTGTGTTCTCTGTATCCAACTCCTGGGAGAAAAATCTGTGCCCCCCTATTGAGTCCCTGGACTGATTTTGAAACTTAAGGTGGGCAGTTTTAAAGATTGAGAGTAAGTTGAACCAAATATCAAAACGAAAAAAACAATAGGCAAGAGAGAGAAATTGACCATCAGAGTAAATTCACCAACATTTTCAGATGCCTAGGCATCAGCAAAACTTACAAGCCATACTAGGAAACAGGAAGAGATTGCCAGCTAAAAGAGCAAACCAAATATCCTGAAGAGTTACAGGATTTAGGACAATTAATCAATGATAATCAAACAACTCTCCTAAATCAATTTAAATAATTGAAAGGAAATATGGCTAAAGAGATAAAGGATATTAAGAAGACACTGGGTGAGCTTAAAGAATAATTTGAAAGTCTGCAAAGAGAAGTACCAGACCTTATAGGAATTAAAGACATGATGGATGAACGTAAAAATACATTAGAGGCACATAAGAGAAGATACGAATTGCTCAAAGACAGAATTAGTGATTTCAAAGACAGAACATCTGAACTGGAAAAGACAGGAGAACAGAAAGAGAAGAGAATGGAAAAAATGGAACAGAATCTCAGGGAATTGAATAACAGCACGGAACGCACAAAAATTCTCATTATGGGTGTCCCAGAAGGAGAAGAAATGGAAAAGGGGCAGAAAGAATATTTGAGGAAATCGTGACTGAAAACTTCCTAATCCTTATGAAGGACATAAATATCAATATCCAAGATGGGCAACACACCCAATGCAGAATAAATCTGAATAGACCTACCCTGAGACACCTACTGTTCAGAAGGACAAATATCAGAGATGAAGAGAGGATTCTGAAAGCAGCAAGAGAAAAGCAAAGCATCACAAACAAGGGAACTGGATAAGATTAAGTGCTGACCTCTCATCAGAAACCATGGAGGAGAGAAGAAAGTGGTATGATGTATTTAAGGTACTGAAAGAGAAATTTTGCCAGCCAAGAATTTTTTTTTTTTTAAAGATTTATTTATTTACTTGATCCATTTTAAACACCCCCTTCCCCATTTGCTGTTTTTTGTGTCCATTCGCTGGGCAGTTCTCTGTGTCTATTTCATCTCTTCTCATCCTCCTCCTCCAGTCTTCAATCCTGAAGACCTCCAATGTAGGAGAGAGGTGTTCTAGCCATCTGCGCCACCTTGGCTCCTGGTTTTCAGAGCTTTCGGAGCATCTTGTCTCTCTCCTGTTACGTCATCATCTTGCTGCATGGCTCCCGCAGCCTGGCAGCTCTAGCCAAGAATTCTGTATCTGGCAAAACTGTCCTTCAACAATGACGGTGAGTTCAAAGTCTTCACAGACAAACAAAAATTGATAGAATATGTTACCAAAAGACCAGAATTGCAAGAGATACTAGGGGGGGTGCTGTAGCCTGAGAGGAAAATACAAGAGTGAGAGACTTGGAGAAGAGTTTAGAAATGAAGATTAATAGGAAGGGTAAACTAAAGGATAAGAAGACAGACAACAGAATGATATGACAACAGAGAGCGAAGGACTGGATGAAGTAACTAATGTCTTTACAGCAATAATACTGAATGTTAATAGCTTGAACTCCCCAATCAAAAGACATAGACTGATAGAATGGATAAAAAAATATGAGCCATCTATATGTTTTCTACAAGAGACCCAGCTCAGATGTAAGGACACAACCAGGTTAAAAGTGAAAGGTTGGAAAAAGTTATTCCATGCAAATAGTAACCAAAAAAGAGCTGGAGTAGACCAGATAAATGTAAAATAACAATGTTATAGTATATGAACAATAATTACTCAGTGCAACTGGCAAATTTTTCCTGTGATCAGTATTCTGTAATTTTTTTCATACAAAATAAACACTTGCTTTTAATTGAGGAGGGCTGGAGAAGATATATATTTTTAGATACTTCATTTTTCTTTAACCCTTTCTTATTCATACTCTTTAATTAAAATAATCTATCTGGATCAATAATGATTTAGCATGACTATTGTTGAACAAGATTTTGAGTTTTTCTGCCTCATAAAATTATGAGTTGGCAAATTGTTATCACTGCAATTCATTCCAATAAGATGTGAAGAATTCCCAAATAGGAATTTAATATTTATTGATTGATTGAGTCCTATCTTTACAGATTTTTAAGAATCCCAACCCCCTCCCCTAGATGGCTTCCTCATCTGTCTGTTCATTATCTGCTCATCTTCTTTAGGAGGCACTGGGAACCAAACCCAGGACCTCCCATGTGGGAGGTGAGTCCCCATCCGCTTGAGCCACTTTTGCTCCCTGCTGGTTGTGTTGTCTGCTGGTTGCATTGTCTGCTTGTTGTGGTGGTTGCGGCATCTGCTGGTTGCAGCATCTGCTGGTTGCAGCATCCGCTCATCTTCTTTAGGAGGCACTGGTAACCGAACCTAGGACCTCCCATGTGGGAGGCGGGTGCCCAATTGCTTGAGCCACATCCGCTCCCCTCAAATAAGAATTTGATTACCTAGAAAAAATTATGGCCTAAATGGAAATTAAATAAGTAAACCAATAATTTATTTCATTCTTAGAGATTATATCTAATCGTTAGAACTGTAATATAAAAATTAGAATTATATTATAATTAATACCATTATATTTGAATTATTATTTACATTTATAAATGTTTGTTGCTATGCTATTTTTTATAATTGATTATATTAAATCTAACCTGGCTTGCCAAAAAAAAAACAACAAAAAAACCATTTGTGCTTCAAAAGATAGCCTTGAGAAAGTATAAAGAACCCACTGAATGAGAGAAAATATTTGCAAATCATACATCTGAGAAGGGATTTATATCTAGTTATATAAAGAACTCTTACAACTCAATAATAAAAAGGCAACTCTATGAAAATATGGGCAAACCATTTGAATAGACATTTCTCCAAAGAAATGGTTAATAAGAACATGAAGAGACAGGTCACATCACATCTTTAAACATCAGGGAAAGGCAAATCAAAACCACAATGAAATACTACTTCACATTCCCTGGCATGGCTGTAATTAAAAAGCCAGAAAATAAAAAGTGCTGGTGAGGATGTGATGGCAATGTAAAATGGTGCAACCATTTTGGAAAATGTTCTGGTAGTTCCTCAAAAGTTAAAGAAAAGATACAGTTACCATTTGACTGAGCAATTCTACTCCTAGGTATATGCCCAAGAGAAATGGAAACATATGTGCACACGAAAACTCATACACAAATGTTAATATCAGTATTATTCATAATAGGCAATAAAAACAACCCAAATTTCTATCAACTGATGAATGGAGAAACAAAATGTGGTATATCCATATAATGGAATATTATTCAGCCATAAAAAGAAATGAAGTACTGATACATGCTGCAACACAGATGAACCTTGAAAACAATATGCTAAGTGAAAGAAGCCAGACAAAAAAACCCACCTTATGGTGTGATTCCATTTATATGAAATGTCCAGAAAAAGAAAATCTATAGAGACAGAAAGTAAATGAGTAGTTGATTAGAACTGAGGTCTAAGGGGGTTTCAGGAGCTAAAGACTGCCTTTTTGGGGGTGATGAAAATGTTCTAAAATTGATTGTGGTGATGGCTGCACAATTTTGTGGCTATGTAATAAACACTGAATTTTGCATTTTAAATGGGTGGATAGTATGGTATGTGAATTATATATCAATAAAGCAGTATAAAAGGTCCATTGTTATCTGAAATCCAAATTTAACTGGGCATTCTGTAGTTTTATTTGCTAAATATGGCAACTATATTTTAAGGAAAAATTGCTAAATATCTCCCTAGCAATTGCAAATTCTTATTACGCAGACACCTGTCTTTTGTCTTTTTTGGCCCAAAAAGACCACTTTTCCTGTCCCCCTTCATATTTGTCTTGCTGGTCAGAATAACCAGCTCCTCGTATAGTTCAATGCTATTGTATTCATTTATAAGATTAAATTTATAGAGTAACTTATGAGTAACATTTAAAATTTGTGTCAGTGCTTATTTGTTCCAGTTCTCAAACTTGCCTTCTGTAACCGTTGGGGAATTTGATGTAATTATGAATTCCAAAAATATAATTGGATCATGCCTGTAATCTGATCTGTTAATCTGGGCATGATTGAATTATGATTAGGGCGTTGACTGGGCCATGTCAGTCAATAGGGCGTTGAGCCCCACCCCCTGGTGGGTGGGGAATTGAATATAAAAGGCAAGGCAAAGAACAGAGGA
>JAQZBX010108058.1:0-10600 GCA_029593785.1 Cabassous unicinctus
TTCTCTTCAGGATATTTTGTTTGTTAGTCCTCTTGTCTGGGCCATCTCTTCCTTTTTTCCTAGTATGGCTTGTAATTTTCTTGCAGATGTCCAGGCATCTGAATGTGTTCTTGACTTTACTCTGATGTCCAAATTCACTCTCTTGCCTACTTTTTCCACAGCTCTTCTTTGATATTTAGTTCACTTTATTCTAAGTCTTCAAATTTGCCTGACTTATCAAAATCAGGCCAGAGACTCAGTAGTGTTACACAAATTTTCTCCCAGGATTTAGGATACAAACAGAACTGAGTTTTTGTCCAAGCAATTTCTAGACCCGCTAGCTGATGGTGCTCATCAGCGCACCTTTTCATGAAGTTGTTTCAGCCTGGGCTTTCCTGTGTTCCTGTGCTGAATCTCCAGAGTGGAGACTCTGGGCTCTGCTGGCTGAGTTCACTGAACAAAGCCCCCTGATTCCTTCTTCCTCTTCCCTTGAAATAGCTGTCAGGGAGGAAGATGTCTGTTCCCCTCTAGTTTGGCTGCAGTGAGCCAGGGGTTTTACCTGAGCTGAATATCTTGAGGTTGGGTGAGGGCAGCACTTATGACCATTATGGTGGCTTGTTAACTCACATTTGTTGTTTTGAGTTCTTTGCCTCTCTGTCCCTCATCCTCCTCGGAATTGTGTAGCACTCTCCTGTTTTGCTGACCCCCAAATTAGGTCCCTTGGACAGCTTTTAGCTCTTTCTCCATTGTTTTTGTGAGAGCATTGAGCTATGCCTGTTAGTCTGATGCCATCTTCCCACAACTCCCCATATTTTTAATTTCTTGCATTGTGCCATTCATACCACCAGATCTGTTATCTATTTATGAATATTTATGATTTCTTCTGTATGTTCTCCCAGTGTCTTCTTTATATGTTTTAACTCTGCCCTCACTTCATTAACTTGATTCATGATATATGTTTGGACATCTTTGATTAGTTCTTCCATATTCTGCATCTCCTCCTCTATTTTAATTTGTTCATTAGACTGGGCCATGTTTTCCTGTTTATTATGGTTTGTAATTTTTTGTTGGTGTCTTGGCATCTGTTTCTCTTTATGGGCTTATTCAAACTATTAGGTTCTCTTTCTACTCTAGAGTTTCATTTGGTTTTGTTTTTGTGTTAAGTTTCTTTTCTGACTCTTGGTTCCTCTTATTTTATATCCTTGTAGATGTTCATGTTGCCCTTTAAAATATTAAGACCCTAGAAAGGGAAAGAAAGGAGAAGAGAAAAAGAATTAAAAAAAAAACACACAGAAGATGAAAAATAAACCTTAAAGAACCAGGAAGAAGAGAATGAAATAAATAAGAGTGAAAAATCATAAAACATAAAAAAGATCAAGAATAAAAAATATGCATTAAAAAAGAGAAGGAAATAAGAAAAAGATAGAATAAAAGACCAGAAAGATGAGAAGAGAAGATAGAAAATGAGTACCTAACAAGAAAAGATGGAGCAACATAAATGCAATGGAAAAGGGGAAGATGAAAGAATGAAAATAAATAATCTAAGGAGAAAATAGAGGAAAAAGAGGAGAATAAAAGCAACAACTACAAAAAGAAAAGCAGGAAAAAAAAAAACAAAAACAGGCCTCCATTTCAGGCCACCTACAACCATCTCAGTCTGCCAGCATTCACGAATCTCCTTGCAAGCCTTCCCACAGTTTCTGGATGAGGATTGCAGCCTGTAGTTCCCTATTGCACCATCTTAGATCTACTTGGGAGTATGTTTTTAAAGCCCACTGATTTTTTAATAGTTTATTTTTGAATTTAAGTATGAGTTTTCATATTTTCTGCCTATTAATTTCCAACTTTATTTCATTATGATCAGGGAAAGTGCTCTGTATAATTAAATGTTTTTTAAATTTATTGCAATCTGAGTTATGTCACAGCATATAGTCTATCCTGGATAGATATCCAGGAAGACTAGAGAAGAATGTGTAACTTCCTATGTTGGTATGTAATTCTCTGTAAATTTCTATCAAGTCTAGTTCATTTATCATATTATTCAAGCTCTTATTTTCCTCATTTATCCTCTTTCCATATGTTCTATCTAATGCTGAGAGTGGTATATTGAAGTTTTCAACTCTTACTTTAGAGAGATCTGTTTCTCATTCAGTTTTGCCAAGGCGTGTCTTGTGTATTTTCAAGTTTCCAAGATACATGAATATTTATTATTGCCATTTCTTTTTGGTGAATTGTCCCTTTTATTAATATATAGTGACCATCTTCATCTCTTATAATAGTTTTGAATTTTAAATCTCTATTTTACCCAATATTAGAGTCACTACTCCAGCTCTTTTTTTAAAGCTTTATTTATTTATTTATTTATTTATTTATTTATTTATTTATTTATTTATTTATTTTTTACTCCCCCCACTCCCATTGTTTTCACACCCACTGACTGCTCTCTCTGTGTTTTCTGTGTCTGCTTGTCTTCTCTTTAGGCAGCACTGGGAACCGATCCTGGGACATTTCCAGGTAGAAAGAGGCTGCTCAATCTCTTGTACTACCTCAGCTCCCTAATTTGCTGTATCTCTCATTTTCTCCTTTTTGTGTCTCTTTTTGTTGCATTACCTTGCTGAACCAGCACTCTGCATGGGCCAACACTCCATGTAACTAAATGAAAATGGCTTGAATGGACTGCTCAGCTACTGTGGAAGTCAAATACAAGAATATGAGACTTTTTATCACATACAATCCAGCCAAAACAAACTTAAACAAATTTATACAGGAACTTAAGAAATATGGAGTTACCACAATAGTAAGAGTATATGAAGCAATTTTGGACACAGCTCTTGTGGAGAAAGAAGGCATCCATGTTTGACTGGCCTTTTGGTGATGGTGCACCTCCATCCAACCAGATTGTTGATGGTTAGTTAAGTCTTGTAAAAATTAAGTTTCCTGAAATCTGTGATTGCTGCATTGTTGTTCATTGTGTTGCAGGTTTTGGGAGAGCTCCAGTGCTTGTTGCACTAGCGTTGATTGAAGGTGGAATAAAATATGGAGATGAAGTACTGTTCATAAAACAAAAGTGACATGGAGCTTTTAACTGCAAGCAACTTCTGTATTTGAAGAAGCATCATCTTATATGTAGGTGTACTTTAAAGATTCCAATGGTCACAGAAAAAACTCTTGCATTCAATAAAATTGAGGTGCCTAATGCTATTGTCTTTGAAGTTAAATTTGAGAGAGGAACTAATTTGTCAAACATACTAGCCAGCATGATGGGGACTAAGTTTAATTAAGCTTCCTTAGGAATATTGAGTAATAGTTTTACCCTGCTACAAATTTGAGAGTATTACAACTTCTATGTTTTATAATCAGCCTATTTGGATTCTTACTGGTCAGCACTTAATTTGGGCTTATCATTTGTAACAATAAACCTTTCCTGAAATCATACAGTATTGGATTCTAAGTCTTCTTTAAATATATTCCCATGCCAGGGTCTTATCAAAATATAAGAAATTTTGAGAGATTAGTTGACAAAATACCAAGCACAATACTTCTATATTTTTAGTATCATAAAAAACTTTATATCTCAGGAAATACAGACACTCTAGAGCTTATGTGATTTTTTCCTTCAGTCATTTCAAACATTGAAAGCATATAAGCCCTATCTCAATTGGAGGTGGAATGGAAACACCATCCCAGACTCCTCAGGATGGGGGTAAGAGCTATAGACTACAATGAACTTACTTGTAGTCTACTATAGACATATTGTGATTCAAGCAATGGAAGCAATTACAGCATTAATGTGGAGCCAGTGGCCACTGGAGGCTCTGGGGGCAGGGAGTGGGAAAAACAGTTGTAATACAGGGGCTTTTTCGGGACTTGATAATTGTCCTGAGTGACATTGCAATAACAAATATAGGGTATTTTATATCATCATATAACATGCAGAACTGTGTCAGATAGAGTGTGGTCTACAATGTGAACTATGGGCCATGTTTAATGGCAAAGCCTCAGGATGTGTTTATTAATTGCAATTAATGTGCCACATTAATTAAAGATGTTTATGTGGGAGGTTTTGAGAGGTGTGGGAGGTGGGGCATATGGGAATCCATATATTTTTTGTGTAACATTTATGTAATCTAAGCATCTTTAAAACAAATAAGTAAATAAATAAATAAATAAATAATTTAAATAAAATAAATAAAAATAAAAAATAAAAAAATAAAAATAAATACACACCAATATATATATATATAGGCAGACATGGTATTTTTGGGGGTCATAAGTGTTTGTTTAACTTTGATAACATACTGTTTTACAGATATACCAGTACGCAGTACAGTTCCAGTTGTTACAAATTCTTAGCTTCATTTGGCAATGTTGTCAAATTTTATTTAACAATGATTTTACATGTTAGTTTAAATTTGCATTTCCATTATAGCTCATGATGCTGAAAATCTTTTCAGGGGCTGTTTTGCCAACTTTTTTCTTCTTGGTCAAGCATCTGTCAATTTTTCTTTGTGCTGTTTATTTTCTTTCTGTTGAGTTTTTGTGGGGCTTTTTTGAAATTTATTTCTTTTTTACTTTATTTTATTTTTCCGTTGAGTTTTAAGAGTTCTTTATGTATTCCTGATGAAATCCATCATTAAATATGTGATTTACAAATATTTTCTACCAATCAAGAGCGCGTTCTTTCACTCTCTCTCACGGAACTTTTTAAAATGAAATCCAGTGTATTATTATATTCTCTTTGTAGTTTGTGCTTTTAATGTTATAACTAAGAGCATTTTGCCTAACCTTATTCATGCAGATTTTCTTCTGTTTTCTTTTAAATTTTTAAAATATTTTACAATGTAATGTTTAGGCTAATGTGTCAACTTGTCCAGGTAATGGTGCAAAGTAGTTTGGTCACGCAAGCACTGTGCTATTTGTAATGTAAAGACATCTCATGGGCTTTAATCATAAGTGATGTATCAGTATCACTGAAACAACACATCTTGGTTACAGTTAAGTGAGGCACAGATATTGGTTTCTGGCTATTTTAAAAGTTTACATACTAGTGTATACTGCAATATACCAGAGCATTAGAAAGTACTTAAATATAATTTAGTGGAATAATTCATATTTGTTAATTTATGTTTGGTTTCAGTTTTAAATTCAAATTGTTATATTTTATTTTTTTCATAAAATTACATTTTTCTCAAATACAAGTCATATTCAATTCATAGATATTTTTCAAATGTTATTAACAATAAACTTTTTTCTCAGTGCACAATTTATACATTTCAATGTAGATGACAGATTTCCAGATAGTTCATTTTTCACCACTTGAGAACTTATCTGCTTATCTGATGAGATAACAACCTCAACATTTCATTCTCATAGCCATGAAAGAAAGTTTATCTTAATATAACTATTTTTAAAATGATATATGAAAATATATTTATAATATTACATGTAATAAAATATTGCATAAGTATGTTTTTATCATAAAATATGATGAATGATTAATAAATTTATAATTTTATACTTATCTTTTATAGTTGTATAAATTATATTTCCTCCATACAAATGAGTTTTAAGTCATAATAAAGCTGAAGAATGTTTTTCTATAAACTGATATTCCATGTTTTACGTGATATATATTTAAATAAAAATATAAACAAGGTGTAAAATATGTGCATAACAGGACTTCTTTCATATAAGAAAGAAAAATGAGAAAAAATATATATGTATATGCACACACCCTCAAATGCACATACAGTCACATATATATAAATATTTAATAACATTTATAATTAGATCCACAGACAAAATAAACAAAACCCAAAAAGGTAATCTTGGGTAAGAACAGTGTGGGAGGGATGAGGATGCTATATAAAAGATCTAGGCACAGATTTTTATACATTTATAACAGTGTATATGTTCTCCAATTTTTAAAATAAAATTATACTCAAATGGATGAAGTAAACAAGTTCTAAAATTGAATGCAAAGAGGAAAAGGAACCTAGCTGTATATTTAATTCCTGTGGCAGTCATAGAAAAATAAAACATAATTAATTTCAGTTGTGCTATAAGCATTTTATTCTAAGGATATTAATTTAGTGACACATATTCTAAATACAAAGAGGCCTGGAAAATAATTAGGAATTTCTTTTGTTAGTAATATTAGCTAGTGTGTGATACTATTGGTTAGGCTAAGGTGTCACCTCAGCCAGGTAATGGTGCCAGTTGTTTGGTCAAGCAAGCACTAAGCTAATTGTAATAAAAGGACAAATTATATACTTTAATCATCAGTGAGTCGATTGCATAGAGGCTGATTACATCCACAATCAATCAAGGAGATTGCCATCAGCAATGAGTGAGGTCATATCCAATCAATTGAATGCCATAAGAGAGAGAGAGATTTGAGCATTCAGAGAAAGTTTCTAGCTCTACTTTGGACAGTCAATATCTCCTGGGAACTCACCAAACTGTGTCCCTTAAACACAATGGAAATGACAGAATCCCAGGCTTGCAGAAGCCAAGTGGCAGCAATTAACTGTCAAAGACAAAGTGGGCATGGCTACCAAACACAAAAAAAGCAGATTGGAAGCAACAATAAAAATAATCTGAATCATATAGACATAGAGAATTGACTAATAGATCATGGAAACCAAGAAGTAAAATAAATGGTCAGTCTACTAAATTATTATTTTTGGTCTGTATAAGCAGAAGCATTCTAAGTTGAGTGAATAAAATTCTAAGTTGAATTACAGTAAAAGAGAGTCACGGCCCCTTAAACAATTACCAAATTTGAGAAAATTTACAGACAAAGAGTTCCTTGAATGAAGGGAAGACTGGGTCTCCTTGGGGATGGACCTTGTTACACTGCAAAAATTTATACATTTAAATTTCCTGCAAGATTTCCCCAAAGAGACCAAGGGCTTTTTACCAGGGTAACTGTGAATTTGGAAAAAGGAAATGATCTGGCACTTTGGGGATTATTAGACACTGATGCATAATTGACTCTAATTCCAGGAAACTCAAAACATTGCTGTGGTCCACCAGTCACAGAAAGAGCTTAACAAGGTCAGGTGATTGATGGAGTTTCAAATCAGGTCCATCTCACAGCAGGTCAAGAGAGTCCCTAGAACCATTCTGTGATTTTTTCTCCAGTCCTAGAATGCATAATTGGGATAGACAAATTCAACAACTGATAGACTCCCAATATTTGTTCCATGATTTGTGAAATAAGGGCTATGATGGTAGGAAAGTCCAAATGGAAGCCATTAGAACTGCCACTATCTAGCAAAATAGTAAATCAAAAGCAATTCTGGAGAGTCATGTGTATAGAGAAACTATAAATTAGTCTAACTCTGCTAGATTGGGGAACATAAATGTCAAAGTAAATCCCACTGAGAGGATGCCAAACTCCTGAGGCTTTCTGTCCCAATTATAGTGTCTAGATATCTCTAGAGTCCTCAGGAGACATGTTGTTTGATGCACTGTTTACTGTGGCAGTCAATTAGATCCTGCTGAGACATGCATAAGCATAACCTCTGGAATGACCTACCTATTCACTTTGAAATCTCTTAGCCATAATATTTAATATTTCCCCCTTTTGGTCAAGGTCTTTTTCCAGGTGCATTGCTAGTTGGCATTTGGTAATAATCCCTCAGTGCCAGGGAGGCTTATCCCTGGGAGCTTTACTTAAACCTATAATTAGCACTGTACTTGTTAAAAATGCATCCCAGATACTGAAATCTTTGATCTGTTTATGTGCTGGTTGAGCCCTGAATCTCAGCAGAATTATTTGCTGGATTTTTTTTGTGTGTAGTACATTAACTACATTAACTACAACTACATCACACCACTGCCTTCTTGCCTCCATGCCTTCAGATAAGAAATCGGTTTTTAATCATATTGAGCATCTCTCTTTTTCCCTTTTCTCTTGCTGCTTTCAGAATTTTCTCTTTGTCTTGAGAATTCACAATTCATCATTATGTCTTGGGGAGGTCTATTAGGATTTATACTGTTTGGAGTGCACTGTGCTTCCTGGACATGCACATTCAGGTCCCTCAAAAGAGTTGGGAAATTTTCAGCCATTATTTCCTGCAACATTCCTTCTGTCCCTTTTCCCTTCTCTTCTCCCTCTGAGATGCCTATAATGGATATGTTTGTGGATTTCTTGTTCTCATTCAATTCCCTTAGTCCCAGCTGTATTTTTTTCTTTTTATCTATCTGTTCTACTATCTGTGCAATTTCAAATGCTCTATCTTTTATGTTCTAATTCTTTCCTAAGCCCATTCAATTATGCTGTTATGTGCTTTCTGCACATTTTTAAATTCTTGCATTGTGCTTTTCATTACGTCAGATCCATTATCTTTCCATGTATGTTTAAAATTTCTTCTGTATGTTCCCCCAGTGTATTCTTAATATCCTTTAGTTCTTCCTCACTTCATTATGTTGATTCATGATATTTGTTTGGACATCCTTGAATAGTTAATCCACAATCTGTGTCTCTTCCTGCTTTTTACTTTTTTCATTAGACTGGGCCAGGTCTTCTTGTTTTTCAGTATGGTTTGCAATTTTTTGCTGGTGTCTAGGCATCTGTTTATCTTGATGGGCTTATTCAGTTGGTTAGCTTCTCTTTTTATTCTAGGATTTTATTTCATTTTGTTTTCTGTTAAGTTTCCTCTTTGACACTTGGTTGCATTCATTCTATATCTTCATAGTTGTCTGTGTTACACAGAAAAGAAATATTAAGAAAACAAAAATGAGAGAAATAATGATAAGAAGATGTTAAAAGAACCAGAAAAGCAGGAAAATAAAATAATAAGAGTGAAAATTCATAACAATAGAAAGGAATAAAAATTTTAAAGTGGAATAAAAAAAGAAACAGAAAAATGAGAATAGAATAAATGATCAGATAGGTGAGGAGAGAAGAAAGAAAATTAAGACCAAACAAGAGAAGCTGAAACAAAAGAAAAGCAATGGAGGAAGTAAAAATGAAAAAAGGAAAGAAAGAAAACAAGGAGAAATGAGAATAAAAGAAGAAAAAGACAGAAAAAGAAATAAAGAATAAAAACAGAAAAAAACAGGCCTCCTTCTAAGGCACTAGCAACTACCTAAGGCTCCCAATGCTCACCAAGCTATCACCCTGCAGCCCACCCTCCACAGGTAAAGTACTCAATTATAGAGAAAAATATAAAGAAAAAATGTATATATATATAAATATAAAATGAGAAATAAAAAAAAAAACATTTAAAAATCTCATTCTAAATTACCTGTTATGAGGCTGCTTTTCTATCAACTATTCCCCAGGGAGAGGCTGCGTGCCTGACAACCCACTGGATTGCTCTCTGAATCACTCCTTTTCAGGGTTTGTAGGTCATTTTACTGCTCAGGGCCTGCCTTTCCTTGCCTTCCTATCCCTCAGGCCACTTGGGCTTCTGATGTCTTATTGTCTGTCTCTCCCCACCCTCTTTTCCCTCAGGCCAGTTGGGCTTCTGAACAGTCTCTCCAAGAATGTTAGTTACCTACCAATATATGCACTTTCTGGCCTCTGACCCAGTCCTCTTTCCCAGGAAGCCTGTATTTGACTGCCTGCCTGATCAGCTCCCCTCTCCCTGGAGCAGCTTCAGCGTATGTTGGTGTCTTTCTTTCTTTTTTCTTTTTTTCATGTCTGACCACTTTCTCTCCCCTTTCCCCTGCTACTTTCTCCCCCCATGCTGGTTGTATGCCAATCCCTGGTGGGTAACAGGATGCAACCCTGATCACCCTGGGGCTTTCTTTACTCTTGGAGATGACTGAGTGTTTGTTTTCTAGCCAATTCACTTCTCTGGCTTCTCTCTCTCACTCTGAGTCATCTTTGTCATAACTTACATGTCCTACCTCCCACAATTTCCCTTTCCCCTGGCCAACTAGGTCCCCCCTCTCTAGTTGCCCTCTCCAATTGCCTCTGTGGTCTGACAGCTTCCCTTCTGCCAGGTAAACCTGCTTACTTACTTGCAGTTTCTGCAGGATGAGTGAATCCTGTCATTCGCTATTCTGCCATCTTGGATCTCCTTCATTGATATTTATGTTGACCTTATTATCATTTATTGTTTTAGAAAGTATGTCTTCTCACTATTAAAATAACTAAGTTATTTATCTTACAGTCATATTAACTCCTGATTTCTTTTTTTATTGTCACTTTGTTTAAATAGGGAAACAAATATTATTTCCCTGTGATTCATTTTCCTGTTAACATAATGTTCAAACTTTTTAACATTTTTCCTTCTCAAAATCAAACACTAAAGCATATCTTTTAAATTTCAAACTATCTTTGGGATTTTCCAGAGGGTCCCTGGAAACTCACAAATGATTTGTTCTTTCACCTTGCAAAAAGAGAGGTAATAGAAATAGGTTCCTTTGATATATTATGAGTTTCATGGGAAGTGTTGCCAAATTGAAAGAGACTTTTTAACCTTCTGTTGGTTAAATATGTATGGGTAACACGTTATTTATATAAATATTTAGAGAATATATAAAATTTCTAGAGATTTGACACTGTTCTGTCCATTATGTGTATTGATACTGATCTCAATGTTATTAGGCAATAGTATATTGTTATTGGTCATAGTTTTAGTTATTCTTAGATAAATTTCAT
>JAQZBX010108059.1:0-10588 GCA_029593785.1 Cabassous unicinctus
CATCAGCTTCTCTGAGATGGTTTTTTTCATTTGTTTTGCTTGTTGTTCATTTTTGTTTTTTCAGGAGGCACCAGGAATCAAACCTGGGACCTCCTATATCAGAGGTGGGAGCTCAACCTCTTGAGCCATATCCACTTCCTGACTATATCTTTTTTATTATCCTGTCTTCTAATTTGCTGATTCTTTCTTCTGTCTGTTCAAATCCTGCTATTTTAGGCTTTTAGTATATTTTTAATCTCCATTATTCTTCATTTCATCCCCATAATTTCTGTTGTTTCCCTTTAAATTTTCTAATTCTCCTTTTTGCTCACACATTGTCTTCTTAGTGTCCTTTATGTCTGTATTCACCATTAGTTTATTTCTATATATATATTCCTTCATCTCCTTGAATTAATAGATTTGTTTGAAATTCCTTAATTAGTTGTTCTAAATTCTGAGTCTCCTCTGAAGTTTTAATTTGTTCCCATGGCTGAGCCATATCTTCTTGTTTCTTAGTATGGCTTGTAATTATTTATGGTTATCAGTCATCTGAGTATTTTGATGTGCTAACTCTGAAGGGAAGTTTCTTCTTCTTGCCTAGGGTTTTATTGCAGATTGGCTTTCTATTAAGGCTCTTCTTTGATGGATGGTCTACCTTATCTTGGCTCTTTAGAGTAGCACATGTTTTTTCTGTTCAGAATTTCTCTGGTCTCCTGCACCTGATTCTTGTCCTGAATATATAATGTAACTTTTAAGATTGCCCTATGATGTACAATTATTTCACATCCAGGAAAAAGCATAATTTTCCCTGTTGCTTCCCCAGGATTCCTTATCTGTTCTATTTGTTTTTTTGCAGAATTTTCTCACCAGCACTTATGATTTAACTTCTCTCCCTCAATACCTCATTTTTATACACTTTCTATTTCTGGGACCTGTACTTCCTTACAGAATTCAGTCCCCATCTTTTTAACATGAGGCTTTTCTGCCTCTGATTACTTCTTCAATAGGGTATCCCACCCCAGGTATCTACATTGGGCCAATCCAAAAACATCTGTTTTTTGTTTGTTTGTTTGTTTGTTTGTTTTCATTTAGGTGATTCAGCAATCAGACTGGATGGAGTGTGCACAACTCTTGCCAACATTTCTGCTGTGGTGTCCTTTATTTCCTAGGGGATTTTCTGTGTGTATATGCTAGCCAGATGCTTGGGTTACACCATGGTCTCTGCAGATGTGGATATGTGTGGGGCTCTAACTCACTGCTGTAATTAGCTCTCTGATTGTTGTCCATGGCAAAAGTTAACCAGGCTGTGCTGCTTCTATGTGACTCTTAGGTTGCATGGGATTGAGTGAGTGAGAGGGGTCTGGAATGGCATTTGCAGGTCATAGATCTTCTATCACTTTTGCTGTTCTTTTTCTTTTTCTTGGGTTCAACATCTGTGGAGTCCTTTTCTAGTCTCTATATTTCTCCAGAGTTCCAAGCAAGTGGGAACTGTCTTTTTTAACAAATCAATTTTATTGATACATATTAATTAAACATAAATCCATCCTAAGTGTACAAATAATGGTATTTGGTATAATCACATAGTTGTTCATTCATCACTTCAATCATTAAAGCATTTTCATTATTCCAATAATTATAATAATAAAAAGCAAAAGCGGACAAACAAATTCATCACCTCTCAATCACTCTGTGCTTCCCCTGCCATTCATAGCTGCTATTCTGTTCCTGTCTCTCTAGTTTGTGCTTATATTTTGTAAAAAGAGTTGTATCTATGAATAGTACCCATATTCGTATTTCACATGCGGTTTCACTATGTTATACAGTCTCTTGTTACATTTTTTAGTATTCCTTCTAGTAATATACATGTCCTTAGAATTTTCTTCCAACCACTATCATACCCATATAATAGCTCTGCTAGTCACAAACACCATGATATGCTCTCACCACTTCCAATCATTTCCAAAGATTCACAAACAACCTTTCTACCAATTCTGCACAAATTAACCCTGAGCTTCCCATTCTTTATCCACATTCTCTTATCTGGCGACCTATATTCTAATTATTAATTCCATGAGTGTACACAATATATTTAGTTCATAAAAGCACAATCATACAATATCCTTTTGTGTCTGGCTTACTTTACTCAAAATAATCTCCTCCAGGTGCATCCATGTTGTCATATGCTTCATGACTTCATTTCTTCTTGCAGCCACATAATAGACCATCATGTGTATACACCACAGTTTGCTTATTCATTCATCAGTTGATGGACACCTAGATTGTTTCCAACTTCTGCCAGTTGTGAATAACGCTGCTATAAACATTGGTATGCAGATGTCTGTTTGTGTCACTGCTCTCTGTTCTTCTGGGTATATACCTAATAGTGGTATTGCTGGGTCATGTGGCAAGTCTATATTCAAATTCCTTAGAAACTGCCAAACAGTCCTTCACAGCAGCTGTACCATTCTACAATCCCAACAACGGTGAATAATCATTCTTATCACTCCACAGCCTCTCCAATACTTATAGCTTTCTGATTTTTTAATGGTGGTCATTCTAATAGAGTGAAATAAGATCTCACTGTAGTTTTGATTTGCATTTCCCCAATTGCTACTGATATTGAACATTTTTTCGTGTGCTTTTTCACCATTTGTATTTCTTCTTTGGACAATTGTCTATTCAAGTCTTTAGCCCATTTTTAATCAGGTAGTTTCTCTTTTTATTGTTCAATTGTATGATCTCTTTATATAGCATGAATATTAAACCCTTATAAGATACATGATTTCCAAATATTTTCTTCCATTGAGTTGGCTGTCTTTTTCACCCTTTTGACAGTCTTTTGAGATGCAAATGTTTAATTTTGAGAAGGTCCCATTTATCTATTTTTTTCTTTTGTTGATCATGCTTTTGGTGTAAGATTTAAGAAACTACCACCTACCACAAGAACTTGGAAGATGTTTTCCTACATTTTCTTCTAGGAGTTTTATGGTTGTCACTTTTATATTTAGGTCCTTGATGCTAACTTGTCTATTAGTTCCAAGTAGCTTTGTTGTAGATTTTTCAGGATTTTCTAGATATAGGATCATATCGTCAGTAAATAGTGAAAGTTTTACTTCTTCCTTTCATATTTTTTTATCTATCCTAATTTCTCTAGCTAGAATTTTAGCACAATATTGAATAAGAGTAGTGACTTTGGCTATCCTTGTCTTGTTCTGCTCTCAGAGGGAAAACTGTTTATTAGGAAGGGTAAATCAAAGAGTAAAAAGAAAGAAAATAGTAAGGTACATCAATTGAAAGCCAAAGGACAAAATGGATGAGGTAAATAATGCCTTTACAATAATAATATTGAATGTTAATAACTTGAACACCCCAATCAAAAGACATAGACAGATAGAATGGTTTTAAAAATATATAAGCCATCTAGATACTGTCTACAAAAGATTCACCCCAGATGCAAGGGCACAATCAGGATGAAAGTGAAAGGTTGAAAATAGATATTCCACGCAAATAGTAACCAAAAAAGAGCTGGAGTAACAATACTAATATTGGACAAAATAGATTTTAAATGCAAAACTGTTATAAGGGATGAAGAAGGTGATTATATATTAATAAAAGGGGCAATTCACCAAGAAGAAATAACTATAATAAATATTTATGCATCTAACCTGGGTGCCCCAAGATACAAGAGTCACACACTAGCAAAACTGAAGGGGGAAATAGATGTCTATACAATAATAGTTGAATATTAAAAAGACACTGGATGAACATAAAGAACAATTTGAAAGCCTGCAAAGAATAGTAACAGAGCTTATGGGAATGAAAGACATTAGAGTCACATAACAGCAGATTTGAACTATTCCAAGACAGAATTAGTGATTTCAAGGACAAAACATCTGAACTTGAAGAAAAGGAGAACAGAAAGAGAAAAGAATGGAAAAAATGGAGCAGGGTCTCAGGGAATTGAATGACAATGCAAAACACACAAACATACATGTTATGAGTTTCCCAGAAGGAGAAGAGAATGGAAAAGAGGCAGAAAGAATATTTGAAGAAATAATGACCGAAAAATTCCCAACCCTTATGAAACACATAAGTATCAATATCTAAGAAGGGTAGTGCACCACCATCAGAATAAATTCAAATAAACCTACTCCAAGACACCTACTATTCAGAATGACAAATATCAGTGATAAAGAGAGGATTCTCAATGCAGCAAGAGAAAAGCATTACATACAAGGTAACCTCAATAAAATTAAGTGCTGACCTCTCATCAGAAACAATGGAGGCAAGAAGAAAGTGGTAAGACATATTTAAGGTATTGAAAGAGAAAAACTGTCAGCCAAGAATTGTGTATCCAGCAAAGCTGTCCTTCAGAAAGGAGGGTAAATTTTCAAGTGTTCACAGACAAACAAAAACTGAGAGTATCTTACCAAAAGACCAGAATTACAAGAGCTACTAAAGGGAGTGATGTAGTCTGCAAGGAAAAAACAAAGGCAAGAGACTTGGAAAAGAGTATAGAAATGAAGATTATTGGGAATTGTCTTTTTATTATTTTTTTCTGAGGGAAGATTTTTCCAGATGTCTTTCATCGCCATGTTGATGATGTCACCTCTACCAGTTGATTTCAAATACCATTGATTGTACACTTTAGATAATTGTATGCTTTATTAATATGTATCAATAAAATTGATTTGTTTAAAAAAAAATTAGGTATTTAAGTAGCCTGAAAACTCTTATAGATATATGTCTTTTTCTTTCTAAAATCAAACCCCCAGTCCACCTTGATTCATGGCTATGCCCTGGGACATACCTGCTAAATATTTATTAAGTGATTGATCAGGTCCATTTTAACCTTACCCATGTTTCTACTTTCTTTACTTTCTGACAAGATTCTTTCACTATTTATTTGTACCTAGTGGAGAAAAGTGATGGGGAGAGGAGGAACAAGTGTCAGACTTTTTGGCCTCTAAAGGACTGGAATCTCTATATATCTTCTAAATTCCTAAAATGTTCACCTTTTCTAAGACCAGATTCTCCTTCCAAATTCTTCTAGATATTTATTGTCTTCATCCCCCCAAAACAATCCTACAGCTGCCTTCACCTTGTGCTTTTATTCTAGAATCATGGTTTACCTTGAAACTACTTAAAGGAAATGTCAAAGCATTTGTTATAGTTACCAGGTCCATAAGCAATCACTAATAAAAACTGAAGATGTTAGAAACATGTAGCATTTTCTTTCACTCTGCCATTACCTTATCAAACTGAAAAAATAGCATGTGTGCATATAATGTATGTATCACATATGTATATGTGTATATATATATTTAACTGTATTTTATGGATAAGTCATAAGAATCTTAGAGATTGGGAGGGAATATAAAAGTCAATCTTTCCCAACCAGTCACCCAATACTCAAATCCTAGTTGTCTCTCTCAGTTTTTCCTCTAGATAGTCTCTCTCTCTCTCTCTCTCTTGATTTGGGATTGCCAGAAATACATAAAATGATTAAAGTATGGTCATGCTATAATTGTTATTCAACATATGCTGCAGCATTTTTGTCAGTGCTTTCAGGGAAGAGTCAAATATGATTCTTAGTTTTCTTTCTTTGAACATGACCACTTATAGGTGATAGCTCATCTTATATAACTCTAATCATGATATGACCCATGTGTGTATATCATATCCAACAAGCACAGTCCAAAAGCAAAAATGGTAATTAATAAACCCAAACAATACTTCACATATACCTTTCCTTACCTCCACAATTTCTTATACCCAACACTCTTCAGACACTTTTATTTGACAAATATTACTACCATCCCAAATCTCTCTCTAGATTTCAGAGCCTCCACTCTTTCTCTTTATCATCACTCTCATCACTCTTTTGATAAATTCAGTCAATCTCTCTCACTCTTTTCCATTTCTTCTGTGAAATCTTTTGTCCTTCACCCTTTCTTTCTCTGTCCATTGTTTGATTCTATATCATGGAAACTTAAGAACTGGCTTGGCAAAACAACAAAAATCAATACAAAAGAAAGAAGAAATATTTCTTAATTGGGTGCACTGGATAGAAAAGGAAGAGTTCAAAAGATCTGACTTCACTCTGACTCTTGAAGACATTTATGATCATAACTGTGACATGAGAAGGGAAGCAACTAGAGGTAGAAATGAGACTACTGATCTTGATTGTTTCAACCATATTTTGAATATTCTGGGTACTTACTAAAGGTTCTATCGAGGGAAATTTGAAGGGAATTCAGGGAATCCAACTTGAAAGGTGTTTATCAACTACATTCATCTCACATCATACTCAGAAACCTTATGCTGCATGGAATCCTGATATATTTCATGCAGGGGCTTATTTCTCATTAGCCTATGACCCTCTAAAATCTTTCTGGCGAAGTTGTGGAAAAATTACTACTGGCAGGTATGTTGACTTGAATGGGGCATTAGATGTATTTATATCAAGAACTAAAATAATCTAGCTGATACATAAAGTTTCTGTATTATATTTTCATAAAATACATGTTTTGCAAAAAACATAGTTATTGTAAGTCATCATTTTTCTTTTTCCATTTACCCCCAATATAATAAAGGAAATTCACCACAAAAAAAACGAACTGGCTTGGCTAGGACATGCCTTCCACAGATAGGTGGAGGAGTAAGCGTGGTGAGCAGGAGAATTAGGGTATGAAAGATAAGGTTCTTTTTTGTGACAGAAGTCTGTAAAAACCATCTTGCCATTACTCTGTTAGGTGTAATTATGATTGTGTTTTCATAAATATATCATAGTCAATTCTCTGTAGCTTATCTGTCACTTTCTACCCCTTCATAGTCTCACAAGATCTCCTTGCAATTGATCACTTAGTTTTTTGTTTTGTTTTTGTTTATTCGTTCGTGTTTTTGTTTTTGTGACAGTGGCAATTTTAGTGTTAATAGCAAACATAAGCCTCTACTGTGTATTATATTTTCCAACTGTTTTTATTCACACTTCCAAACTGTATTTGCATTTGTCATTTAGGTGATTTTTCTACCATTTTTCTTTCTGTGGTTGTAAGGCCCTAGAAACTGAGGAACAATTCTATTAACAGAACAATTGATGTCAAGGCACAAACACATTCAAATGGTGATCAATGTCACTATTTATGAAATATAGGTGTTTTATATAAGTGAATTGTCTAATGCTATTAAGCAAACGTAAGGCTTATTCAAGGCAATTAGGGATGGTTTTCATGAGCCAATTTCATTTCTTCTTCCTTAGTTTCTTCCTTTTCTCCACCTAATTCTATAAGCTTTTCTCACTTGTCCATTCTCTTCTTAAATCCCTGAAATCTGGGTCTTTGTGCCCAATACTCAAGTGGAAAGTAATTCCCCACAGGTCACCAAGATCCTTAAATATTTACTGAGGACATATTACCTGTTAGGGAACAAATTAAGACTATTAATAGAGCAATGGCAAAATAAAGGTAATCTGTGTTCTTATAGATATAGAAAATAGAAAAGAATATTTGAATTAACCAAAGAATCACACAAATAAAAGTTAAATATTTGAAAAATGCTATGAATGAAAATAATGTGATCTTATAAAGAGAATAACAGTGGTTACCTTATTTTGCTTGGGGAATAAAGAATGTCTTCCTGAAAAACTCATTTTTAGACCAAGGCCTGAAAGATGAGTAGGAGTTAGCTAGATGGATAGGGCAGAAGAGAATGTTCCAGACAGAGAGAACAGCATGCAAGAAAACACTGAGGCAAAAAAGAATTGGCACGTTAGAAAAATTGAAAGGTGTTCTATGTGGCCACAGCATAAAGAACAAGGGGAAATTTGGCAAGAGTAAACATGGAAAAGATAAGCATGGGGCATATTATGAAGGGCCTTTTAAGCCATGTTTAAGATTTTATATGTTAATCTTAAATACATTGGAAAGCTGTTGCAGGATAAAAGAAAGAGTGCTAAAATATCATTTACAATTTTATTATGTGAAGGGGGATTCATTGGAAGGATACAACTGGTAAGCTATTATATGATTTTAGGCAAGAAGTGATGGTGGATTTGACAAAACATTTAAAATATATTTTGATGTAGAATTAACAGGATTTGGTAATGGATTAATGGATTGGAAATAGAAGATGAAGAAGGAAATGGAACTCTGTTTTCAAGCTTGGGCAATTGGGAGGATGAGGTGTTTTTACTGAGATTGGTCAGTCAAAGTAAGAGCAAACTTTTTTGTGAAGGGCGTGGTGTTACTCAAGCATTCTCTTTTGGATATGTTAAATTTGAGATGCTTATGAGACATCCAAGTGACAATATCAAGTAAGTTATAAGAGTTATATGGTCTGAAGATATATATTTGGGAAGGATAAGCACAAAGATGGTATTTAAAGCCATAGTGATAGATGAAAGAGGACAAGAGAGAAAACAAAAATGGCTCACTGATCATCTATTCCAAATGATTTTTGTTTTCTTTAAGCCTTGTTATCCTTGATCTTTCCAGGACATTTACAATTACTAATAATGCCCTTCTTGAAATTTTATCCTCCTGTAGATGCTATAAGAGTATACTCTCCTCTCCAATCTTGGTTTGCTCCTTTTCCTACACTTTACATGAATATATTTCCTAAGCCTCTCCTTAGCACTAACTTCTCCAACCTTCTCCTTCCATCACACACATACAATCCCACTTTCAGTGAAAGCATCCTCTGCATTATTTATGGTCATGTTAACTACTATACCATAGTTAATCTAAAATTCAATGACACAAACAAGAAGCAAGTTTGGTTCTCTTTCATATAACAGTTCAATTTCCAGATTAGTGAGTTGTTTACCTGCACAGTATAATTTAGGGTCCAGTTCCTTCCATTTTGTTTCTCTGCCATCTCCTAGATTATTGTCTTTATCTGCATGGTCAGACTGTGGTCACAGGCATATCTGTGTTCTGATTCACTGGATGGTGAAAGAGAATGTGAAGGAAGCAGACCCACTAATCTCAAAGACTCTAGTTTGGATATTGTGCACATCACTATCACTAACATTGAGTTGGTGAGAATTTAGCCACACCGAAATGTAAGGGAAGCTGGGAAATATAGTACAGCTTGCCAGCAGTATTAATTTCCTATTGCTGTTGTAACAAATCAACACAAACTGAGTGGCTTAAAATAATACAGTTTTACTATCTTACAGATCTGGATGTCAGAAGTCCAAAATGGGTCTCTTTGCTAAAATCAAGTTGTTGGCCAGACTATTTTCCTTCTGGAGGCTCTAGGGGAGAATCTATCTCCTTGCCCTTTCCAGATTCTAGAGGTTGCTTGCATTCTTTGTCTTGTGGTTCCTAGCAAACTAGCAGCATAGCATCTTCAAATCTCTCCCTGACTATTCTCTTCCTCTGCCTCCCTCTTCCACGTTATAGGATCTTTGTGATTACATTGGGTCCATAAAGATAATCTAGGATAATTCTCACTATTTTAATATCAGCTGATTAGCAAACTTAATTTCATCTGCAGCCTTAATTCTCCCTTGCCATGTAAGGTAATATATCACAGGTCCTGAGGATTAGGATATGGACATTTTTGGGGGGGTCATTATTCTTCTTAACACACCAACCATGTATGTGCCAGCTATAGTTCTATTTCTGTGGGAAAAAGAGTAGAGTCTAGCAGTCTTTGCCACATCAACTTTCATGGTTTTATCTATTCAAGTAAAGGTTATTTTTGATCTCTAGATAAAAATTTTGGAGTCAAGATGGCGGCAGTCAAAGTGTCCTGCTTCAATCAGTTCTTCCCCAATGCCTTCAAAAAGTTCCTCTCTATTATTGCCCTACCTGTGGTTCAATCCCATGGATAAGTCAGAGTTCATCACATAATTTTACCCTAGTCATACCATCACTTCTAGTCATAGATAAAAAATGTGACGTCCTATTTAATTCTTCCTTCTCCTTTGCCCCCTATATCCAAACTGTCATAAAAAGACTGTTATTTCTTTATTGGATATGTCTCTTTGATTTGCCCCTCCCTGTTCATTTTCAATTCCATTTCCTTTGTTCAGGTGTTCATCTCTTTACTTATATCTTATTAAAGTACTCTTTTTCTTTTTCAATCCACTCTCTTTTCCCCTGTGATCTGTCTTAATTATGAAAATGTTTCTTCTTTTGTTTTCCCTATTTTTAAAATTAATTTAATTCTATCATTCTTTGGCCCAGAAACCTCCCTGTTTTTTGCTTCATAATATCCCAGCACCCTTTTTTGGCTTATGAAATTATCTATAATCTTATACAGCTCTACTCGTATACATATGATAACTCCTATAATCAGCTTTATCCTTTATTTCCCACACATAGTCACATCTGTGCCTTTCCCTATGCCATCCCTTCCTCTTATTTGGGTGCCCTCTCTTCTCTATTACTACTCTGTATCATAAACATCTCTTAAGACTCAGCTCAAACTCTACATTGTCCAGGAATTCTTTTGGTACTACTCCAGCTTATTCAATCTTATATTTCTTTGTTATTACCCTTCAATTTAATATTGTACATATAATGCTTAGTTGATTTGTATTTGATTCATATATGAGAATTTTGATGTTCCAAATATTTAGTAACTTTCTTCATGGTAG
>JAQZBX010108060.1:0-10588 GCA_029593785.1 Cabassous unicinctus
GGAATGAAGAGATGGGAAAGGGGTTTTTTAGTGGGCAACAGAAATGTTCTAAATGATCCTGCAATGAGGGACACAGATCATGTTAAATAGCATCAAAATTTATAAAAGCGTAAGGTCTAAAATATAAACCATAATGTAAACCCCTGACCATGGTTAGTAGCTATATTTCACTGTTTATATATCAGTTGTAACAAATGTACCATCCACATATAAAAAGGTATTAATATGGGAAGGGGGGAAAGGGGAAGGATGTTGGGTATATGGGAGTCCCCTGCATTCTGTATGTGACTTTACTGTGGCCTAAAACTTCTTTGAAAACAAAATGAAAAAAAATAAGACACTGGTGAATAAATGGAAGAAAATGTCACTGAACATACAGGACAACAGATATAACAGTGATGAAAGGCAAAATGTCAAAAAAAAATTAAATATTTTCCATTATTTTTAATATCTCAAATTTTTTATTTTATTTTATTTTTAGTTTTTTTAAATTTTATGTATTTTATTTCTTATATTTAAACCTATCATTATTATTACATTTTCCTATTAATTGTAGTTGGTGATGTTTTTGGCTTTATTTTTGAAGAAGTTTTGGACCACAGAAGGGTTACAACTGTAGCAGGGGAGGGCCATTGGTGTGGGGTGTCAGTGATGGAGGATACATGGGAAGAAGTTCACCTGGGCATACGTATAAGGTATATAAATGTGTTCACATGTTCATGGAGTATTGTCACAGTGGGTAGAGATTCACACAATAAATGAAAGCATGTTGAATTCCCATCCTGGGGAGCTCTGACACATTCTCTAATGGAATAGCAACAATCCCCTGAGTACAGGGGCAATGACTAGTGAATAAGGATGGTCCATTGATGGGCCCTTGATACTGATGTCTATGAGCCTTTACTCTTGAAATTGCAACTTAGCCTAATATTGTAGGGTGCCTAAGAGTTACCTCCTGAGAGCCTCCATGCTGCTCAAATGTGGCCTCTCTCTAAGCCAAACTCAGCATATAAATGCATTACCTTCAATCCAGCATGGGACATGACTCCCAGGGATGAGCCTCCCTGGCATCAGGGGATTATTCCCAAGCACCAATTAGCAATACAACTGGAAAAAGGCCTTGAATAAAAGGGAGGAAATGTAAAGACAAATGAGATTATATGGCCAAGAGTCTTGAAAGAGGGTCGGGAGGTCATCCCACAGGTAACGCTTAGACATGTTTCAGCAGGATCGCATAGACTGCCAAAGTAGATACTACCACAAATAGTGGGGCTCCCGAGGGCTCTTGAGACACCTATGTCTTACAGTCATAGCACATAGCTCCAGAGTTTGTTGCCTTGCCAGTGGGTCTTACTTTGAAGTTTGTGCTCCCAAGTGTGACAGAGTTGGACTCAGTTGTGACTTCTCTACATGTGCCTCTTCTGTACATTCTATTTGAACTTATAGTTGATGCTCGAGTTGGTAGATGTACAGCCAATAGACTTGAATTTTTCAACTTCCTATGTGCCAGTTGGGCCCTGAGCCTCAGCAGAGTTGCAACACCTACTCTCCAGTTCTTTGGACTCACCCAGGACAACTAACAAGGAAGTGAGGATGGACAACCACCATAACAAGGAACCCAGAAAGTCTAAAACTGCAAGCAAAAGAGTCCCATCCATCAGCCTTATGGGATCGAAGCCTCCTCTCAATTAGAAGTCAAGTGAGCATCACCATCCCAGAATCCTCAGGATTGGGGAATAAAATATGGACTAGAGTGGACTTACTGGTACTCTACTATAGACTTATTGTGATTCTAGCAATGGAAGAAATTATATCATTGATGTGGAGACAGTGGCCATTTGAAGGTGCTGAAGGCAGGGAGAGGGAAAAGAGGTGTAATATGGGGGCATTTTCAGGACTAGGAATTGTCCTGAATGACATTGCAATGACAGATACAGGCCATTAAATATCCTACCATAACCTACAGAATTGAGTGGGAGACAGTGTAAACTACAATGTAAACTATAATCCATCCTTAGTGGCAATGCTCCAAAATGTGTTCATCAACTGCAATGAATGTACCACACTAATGAAAGAAATTGTTAATGTGGGGGAAATTGGGAGGTGTGGGGAGTGGGGCATATGGGAATCCCTTATATTTTTTATGTAACATTTTATGTAATCTAAGTATCTTTTAGAAAAAATAAAAAATATATTAAAAAAAGAAGAGAGCCTGGTTTGGAAAGAGAATAGATGCATTTCATTTATTTAAAGAACACCCATTCCAGAACAAATAAGGCCACAAGAATTTTATCATCATATTGGTCCAGCATTTGAAATAAGAGAACAATCCATTTACAGTTTGAAATGTGATTTCTGGTAGTCCTTTGCTGTCTAGATACCCTCCTAGTATATGGTGAACAATGGGATATTTAAAGACAGGTGTTCAACTTCCTCCTGATTCATATCCAATACTGTCCAGAGGACCAAATAAAAATGGAGGATTGGCAGGGCTGCTCTGTGCCCTCTAGTGTTTTCAATTCATGGTTGAATTTCTCAAACGTATAGTAGGATTGCCGTATTTTGGCTTCTGAATCCTTATCTAGGTATGTGGTCCTGGAGTGAGTTACCAAGAAATCATGAAAATATTGGTTTAGATAATTTTTAAAAAGACAATGCCTGCCTTTTATGCTGAGGCAGTATAACTAACCCTTCATAGACGAGTGCTTCTTATGTTATGAACCACTGCTCACCTGGATCAGCACCTCCATGGAAGACTATTGAGTATGCAGGCACCTCATCTCCCACATGACCTACTAAACAGAGTTTCTGAAGGTGAGGTCCTGAAATCTGCATTTCCCAGCTGATTCTTATGCACAAAGGAGTTTAGCAACCATTGTTAGGATTCCTATTAGGAGGAATCATCTGACTAGGCTTTGTATTTTCTTAAAATTTTAAAATATGCATTCCAGGGAAATAGTCCCTGGAAATGTCACTGAAACTCAGCCTAATTCAGCTGTGGCTTCTGGAAACAGAAACTTCCATGGTGCAAAGCTATGACTGGAATTCTAACAAAGTCCCTTTTCTGTGTTCACTTTGGCAGTACATATACTAAAGTTGGAACGATATAGAGAAGATTAGCACAGCCCCTGTGCAAGTATTACACACGAACTCCTGAAGTGTTCCATATTTTTTTACTAATAGCACGATATATGGGAACTCTGTGTTTTAAGCATGATTTTTCTGTAAAACTACAACTTCTCTAATGAAAAAAAGTGCCTTTATGCCTGAACAGCAAATCTGCAATATTGTTCCATGCTTCTTTTGGAAATGACGTGGCATATTTAGGTGAGCAAAGACTCGTAAGATTCTGCCTTCAAATACCACCAGTATAGTACTGTATTATTTTACTATGGAAATTTAAATTTTCTAGTTCACGTCTTTTCTTAGAAGTGTCCAACAAACTCCTCCAAACCTTCTGTGGAGACCAGCAGGAGCATAAGAAGGAGGTGGAAATATGAATGCTTCTTGGATGAAAGCCTTTTGTGAGTATGGAATATATTGATGATAGATTCAACTTAGAGAAGGGGCCACAAACACAAACACCAACAGAGGTTAGGAAGGTGAAATAAAACAGGAAATTATTTGGGACAAATAAAATATTTCGCTCTTTATGTTTGATATTCCTTTTCCTACCTTTTTCTTTCAGCTTTCTCAAAATTTTTTTAAATAAATTTTTTTTATATTTTTTTTAAAAAGATACTTAGATTACATAAATGTTACACAAAAAATATAGGGATTGCCATATGCCCCACATCCCACACCTCCCATAATCTCTCACATAAACATCCTTCATTAGTGTGGCACATCACCTGTAATGGATATACACATCTTAGGGCTTTGGCATTAAGTATGGACCATAGTTCACATTGTAGACCACATGTTCTCCCACACAGTTCTGCATGTTATATGATGATATAAAATGGCCTATATCTGTCATTGCAATGTCACTCAGGACAATTCCCAAGTCCCCAAAAAGCCCCTGTATTACAACTGCTTTTCCCTCTCCCAACCCCCAGAGCATCCAGTGGCCACTGGCTCCACATCAATGTTGTAATTTCTTCCATTGCTTGAATCACAATATGTCTATAACAGAATACCAGTAAGTCCACTCTAGTCCATTGTTCTTCCCCCAATCCTGAAGAGTCTGGGATGGTGATGTCCACTCCACTGCCAATTGAGAGGAGGCTTATATCTCATTGGTAAAATGGATGGGATTATCCTGCCTGCAGCTGCAGACTCTCTCCATTCCTGGGATGGCTGTCGCCCATCATCATCTCCCCTCCAGGTGTCCTTGGTGAGTCCATTGAGCTGTAGAGTAGGAGTTGCAGCTCCACCAAAATTCCTGGCCCAGCTGGCACATGGACAGCCCAAAGACCCCAGTCTCTGGATGTACACTTACAAACTCCAGCACCACGTATAGGTTTGAATAGAAGGGACAGATGAACCATGTGCAGGGAAGACATATTTGAGTCCCACTCTGTCATTCTCAGGAGCACAAATCCCAAAGTAAGGCCCACTGGCAAGGCAACAAACTCTGGAGCTATCCACCCTGACATAGGACCTAGGTGACTCCAGAGCCCTCAGGAGCCCCTTATTTGGGGTAATATCCCCTTTGGTAGTCTATGAGGTCCTACTGAGATGTGCGTAAGCGTTACCTCTGGGATGACCTCCTGACTCATTTTCAAGTCTCTTAGCCATATAATCTCATTTGTCTTTACATTTCCTCCCTTTTATTCGAGGTCTTCTTCCAGTTGTATTGCCAGTTGGCACTTTGTAGTAATCCCTTGGTGCCAGGGAAGCTAATCCTCGGGAGTCATGTCCCACACTGGGAGGAAGGTAATGCATTCATATGCTGAATTTGGTTTAGAGAGAGGCCACATATGAGCAACAAGGAGGCTCTCAGGAGGCAGCCCTTAGACATCCCATAACAATAGGCTAAGTTTCAATTTCAAGAGCAAAGACTCATAAGGCTAGTCATCAATAACAAGGACTCATCAGTGGATCATCCTCCTTTGCTGTGACTTAAACTTCTTTGAAAACAAAATTAAAAATAATGAGACACTGGGGAATGAGAAGGGGAAGGTGCCATGGTACAGACTGGACACCAGATATTGCAGTGATAAAAGGCAAAATGTCAAAAAAATTTTTTTAATTTTTTTATATTTTTCATTTTTAAAATATCTGCATCTTTTAATTTTATTTTATTTTTAGTTTTTTTAAGTTTTCATGCATTTTATCTCTTACATTTAAACTTATCATTATTATCTCATTTTCCTATTAATTGTATTTGGCTATTGTATTGACTGCATCTTTAAAGAAGCTTTGGATCACAGAAGGGTTACAACTGGGATGGGAGAGGATCATTGGTGGTGTGTGTCAGGGATGGAGAGTGCATGGGAGGAAGTTCACCTGAACATACATACAAGGTATATAAAATTGTTCAAATGTTCATGGGGCACTGTCACAGTGGGTAGAAAATCACTCAATAAATGAAAGAATTCCCATCCTGGAGAGCTCTGCCACATTCTCCAAGGGAGCAGCAACAGTCCCCCAAGTGCAGGAGCAGTATCTGGCATAGGAGGATGATCCTTTTCTTACTTTTGATAGAGATACATGTTCGAAACTTTCACTTTCCTCTTAAATCTGGTAGAAGAACCACAGCAGTGCAAATGTGAAGATAAATGGCAACTGGCATTCACCCTTAGTATAAGGGAGACCATATGAAATGGTGAGGCCTGTGATGAACTGGAGAGTCGATGGACCACATCAAGAGTCAGTCAGTAACACAAGGCATGATAATAAATGGCAACTACACTTAGCCTCAGTTTCAGGGAGACAATGGGAAGGGGGATTGGTGAGGGCTTTAGTAAACTGGAGAGCTCATGCTAAAAGGGGTTGTTGCTCCTCCATATGGGATTATTGATCTCTTACAGAAATGAGGACTTCTTGTTTCCAGATATTCTGATTCTTCCAGAGAAGTTGGAAATCTGGATATTTATGTGGAATCTTCTGATGCAAGTAACTAATTAAATTTTTCAAAAACCATGTTCAAAAAAGAATGTAAACTAAACACTTTATTCATCAGACAGACAAAACTATAAGCTGGATTGCCCTTGGGCTGACTGTTTGTGACCTCTGAACTGAGGAACTGCTCACCCATGTCTGTGTTTCACCCATCAATAAAGATGAGACTAGCAAACAAAAAGAAAAGTCAGGGAAAAAAACAAAAATTGGTTCAGGAAGTGAGAGAAGTGAATTCTTGGAATCCAAGAGTGGATAAAGGATCAAGGAAGAGACAGATATCAAGAGGACTGGGTGCAACAGAGTGGTCACAGACATATATATCATCATTCATGGACAGTGTCTCAGAGATTGTATAGTTCAAACCCCTCATTTTAAAAATGAGATACCTAAAATACAGAGGTTAAGTTGCTCAAGGTCATGCAGCCAGTTAGTCTTATTATTACCAGTCCAGTACTCTTTCCAATAGATCATGCTTTCTCTAGGGGTCAGTTCAGTGAACCTGTTCCTCCTTGAAGGAGAGATGACCAATGTATCCCATCAATCAAGCTGGCATGCCTCTTTGTTTGTTTCCTTGCAGATTACTGTAAAACCCTTGACTGTGACTGAAACTTGTGTTTTCTGTGCATGTCAGACAGCTATATGAACTGTAGTCTGTTTACCAAAGCCAACTTAGTGGGGTAAGTAAATGAAAAAGAAAGTCAACAAAGCAAATCTGTGAGCATTTTATTTTGCCAGAAAAGGGGTAGTGGTTGTGAAAGGGTGATTGCAGTGATTCCAACCATATCTACATAAAACCAAGAAGCTAACTGGCTTCCACTTTACTATGTCAGGGGCCTTAAAATGAGTTCTGGATTTAACAGAGCTAAGTGTTATTCTGGAAGCTTTAAAATATTGTTCATATTACATACCAAGTTACTCAAAACAAATTCAAGATTTTTGCTTCTGTCAAATCCTTTCAGAATACCCTGCTTCCTTTCCCTTATTTAGCACACTTTCATTTATAAGAAAGCCTGCTGACAAAATTTTTTCTCCACCCTTCCTTAAAGCTGTCCAGTTCCTCTGATCCTGTTCAGCATCTGATTCTTTATTCTAGAGATAATATGATATAGTTTTGTCACCTTCTTTTTTGCTATTACTGATCGTTTAAGTCACTGAGTTCTAGAGCTTCGAATGCTTCTCTTCCTTTTTGTCACAATGATTCACTCACTGATTTCCTAGGAAAAAAGTTGCCAACTTCACTGAGGAATGGATGATGTGATGGAAGCACAACTCTTGCCATCAAGGCAGATGTGCATTTCAAACCCAGCTTAGATTCCCTAATTAAGGGTTTGTTCCTGAAAACTTAAAAGTGGACAGTGTACAGAAAGGACATGGGAACAACAGCATAACATGGATCAACATTAGCTCAAACTGTCTTAGAAGCCATCACTTACACAGACACACACATACACACTGATAATTCAGGAAGGAGATTAGCTAAAACATAGTTAAATGGCTTTCAATCAATCATTGAGGATTTCTTCCCAAATACCATGTACTTGGAAAATAGCAAGAGAAAGTTTGGTTTATGTCTTCAATGACCTTAAATTCAATATAAGGAAACACAAGTTATGACACATGAAATAGTTAGATACTTAGCAGTTAGACTTTGAGGTGTACTGAGGAAGTACAACAGGAGATTACAAAATGAAGAGTTCAGTGTGTTCTGGAACAGTTAGTAAGGGCTTTATGGAGGAAGAGAAGCTAGAAAAAGATATTTTTTATTAGAGAAGTCGAGGGTTTACAGAAAAATCATGCATACAAAAAAGAATTCCAATATATAACCCAATTATTAACACCTTACATTAGTGTGGTCCATTTGTTACAATTAATGAAGAGCACATTTTTAAATTGTACTATTATTGAATTGGATCTTGAGGGATAGTTAGGATGTTTATTGGTAGAGAAGAGGGTACTCTAAACTAGGAGAAGAGGGAGCATGGGGTCAGGAACAGGAAGATGGAGAATAAAGAAGGCACTGGCCAGAGTGAGGCTGAGAAATCATATAGGTGAGTAGTGAGACATAATATTGGAGAGAAAGGGTGTTATCAGATAAGTGAGTGTCTTAAACGTCAGGCAGAGGAGGTGGCAATTAATGTGTCAGGCAACAGAGAATTATTGCACATTCTTGAGTAGAGCTATGCATTCACAACAGTATTTAAGGAATAGTACTCTTACAGTAATGTTCAAGCAGGGCAAGATGAAAGAAAGGTAGCTTGACAGGAGGCTATGACATTAATATAGATGCAAAATGAAGGATGTGGGTTTTAGAGAAAGGAGAAGGGTGAGATAATGAGAAGATCAAACATTTTAACCAGAGTTACCCAGAATAAAAGAAGGTTAAAGCTAGAAAAAAAGACTTTAAAAATTATCTAATTGAGTATCTTCACTTTATAAATTATAAAACTGATGCTAATAAAAGGGTAAGTTATTTCTCTAAGGTGACATAGTCAGGTAGTTAGTGGAAGAGCAGGAAATAGAATTCAAGCATTTTGGCACCTTGACAGGTGGACTTTGCAATACAACAAGCTGTTTAATTTGAAATGAGAGCAGGACATACAAATGGAAATCCCTGTAGGTAGCAGTAGGTATGGTACAGACATTAAAGTGGTTGTCCTTAGGAGAGATGGTAACTGAACACACAATGGTGGATGAGCTCTGAGGAGAATGCAGAGACAATAACAGAAATGCCCAGATTAAAGGATGAGTGGAAAAAGAGTAATCAGAGAAAACAGGGGAATCACCAAGAGGAAATTGTGTCACAGACAACAAGAAAAGAAAGGAATTTCAAAAATAAAGGATTGGAAACTTTCACTTCTGGCCAAATGGACTTACAGAGACTGAATTTACCCTCTTGACAGAAAAAAAAAAAACTAAAAAATGACAATATACAAAAAAACAGTTCTCAAGATATTAGACACCAGGCAATGAAAGGTACTGATTCCTAAGAAAGAGAAAACAAACTAGAACCTATGATTGCCCAGCTAACTACTTTGACATTGTTTCTAGGGTACAATGCAAGGAGCAGAAACACAGGCAAAGTTTGATGTATTTTGAGTTGAAGAGAAAGTTATTAGTGTCTGGGAACCAAGGCAGCTTGAGTTTTCAAGACAGAGTACCAAAGAGGAGAGAGCTGCATAAAGAGAGAACTATGGGGATCTACAAACGGTCACCTCATGTATTCAGCTGAGAACTGATCAATGCGTGTGTATGCTGAACCATCTGGAAGCACCATCTGAAATGACTAGAGGTAATATTGCCTGGAACTCACACAAGACTGAAAATAGTGCCTCATCTCACTGGGGTGCAAAATTTATAGATCACTGAGTAAAGTACCCAGAAGGGTCTTACCTCAGTAATGGGAATATTTTGACCTAAACTAGGTACTACTTCAGTCATGTCTAGTAAATCTTAAAAGCAAACCAGAAAGGATGATTCTGTTTCCAAAACTTAATCATGACCCAGAACAAAGCTCAAAAATATGTATAGGAATACAAAAATTGCCCATGACTCAAAAAAGTATAATTCACAATGTCTTCTTCCAAGCAAAAATTACCAGGCATGCAAAGAAGCAGGAAAAGATAACCCATAATGAGAAGGAAAAAAATCAATCAATTCCAACTGACACATAAAAGATTCAGAAGACAGAATTAGTAGATAAGTAAATTAAAAGTTATCATGTTTATATTCCATATGGTGAAGAAACTAGAAGAAAGATCATACATATTAAGAAGAGACAAAAGAGCAAAATGAACTTCTATATATGAAAAATACTGCCTTAGATGAAATATACACTGCATGGAATTGAGGGCAGACTAGACATTGCAGAAGAAAAGATTAGTGAACTTGAATATATAACAATAGAAATTATCTCAAATAAAGGATTCCTAGAAATAATATTGGACAGACCATTAGTGAGACCTGTGAAACAACATCAAGTGGTCTGATATAAGTGTAATAGCAGTCCCTGAAGGGGAAAAGTAATGGACAAAAATTTTTAGAGTTGGTGAAAACTATAATCCCACAGATATAAGTTCATTAAATCCTAAAAACAAGAAAGAAACATGAAAACAACTACAACAAGACATATCAGAGTAAATCAATTTAAAGCAAGTGATTAAGAGAAAAATTTAAAAGCAAAAAGACACATTATATATAGAGGGATAGATACAGATATGACAGTAGATGTCTTTTTAAAAACAATAAAGAGAGCACAGTAGAGTGACATCTTTTTAGTACTGAAAGACCAAAAACACTGTTAAACTAGAATACTTTACCCAGGGAAAATTTCTATAAAAAGGGTAGGAGAAATTAACACTTTTTGATACATATAAAAGCTGAAATAATTCATCTTCAGTAGACCCACACTAAAATAAATGATAAAAGAAGTTTTCCAAATAGAAGGAAAATGATTGCAGATGGAAATATATGTATAGACAAAGGAAAGATAATAACATAGATTTTTTTCTGTTATCATCTAAAC
>JAQZBX010108061.1:0-10588 GCA_029593785.1 Cabassous unicinctus
GGGGGGGGGGGGGGGGGGGGGGAACGACACATCACTGGAAACCTCTGCAGCCCCCAGGTGCTTCCCAGCCCAGAACGGGGTGTATTCTCTGACCTCAACCTCCCTCTGCCCAGACGCCAAGCCAGGGCCACCCTCTGCCAAGCTCAGGGGGCCCGGGCTGGGGGGGTCTTTTCCCACCCCCCACAGTGCCAGCCGGCTTGGGGTCCTGGTTACTTCCTCAGCACATACCAAGGTCAAGGCTCCCCTCCGTGAAGCTGCAGCTGCCAGGGAGGGGCCCAGTCTCACTCCTCTGACCCCTGACCCCCAGGGTGACCTCCCCTCTGGTTGGAAGAGGGAGGCTCCTGGTGCCTGGGCCCAGCGTGAGGGCCACAGGTCTCTTGGCGAGCTGCGCTCATTTGCCCCCTTGACAGCTGGGGTTCCCCAGGCCACCCGGCTCCCCTTCCCAACCAGCTCTCCTGACACTGTCCGTTTCTCGCCCAGACTCTGTGGCTTTAATAAACCATGTCCCCGCCTCCTGTCCCTGACCACTGTTTTGGCTGGGTATGAGGGGAGCCCCTGTGGCCGTGGGGCCTGTGGGGTGTCCTGCTGCAGGCCAGACCGGCCAGAGCCAGGCCCAGTGCCTTTGGCTTCGTGGCGGGTCGCTGTGGGCTGGCCGGTCTCCCGGGGGTCAGGAACGTGCCGGAAGCTGGCACGGTGGGCCGGGCTGAGGGGCAGCACCCTCTGCGCACCCATCTCCCCACCACTCGCCCAGGTGGGCGGGTTCCATGTGAGGAAGCCCCTCGAGGGAGGCACTGCCGAGGGTGTGGTCAGCAGGCCCTTTACGGGGCGGGGAGTGCCCTTGTCCCATCAACAAACGATCACTGAGTCGGGGCCCCTCTCCCCACGCGTGTGCAGGTTAGGGGAACCAGGCAGGGCATCTTTGGGGGGCGCGGTGGAGCCCTCAGGAGAAGTGGTGGGTTCCACCGTGGCTGGGACAGGTCAGAAAGTCACAACAGCTCCGGGAAGGAGGAGGTTTTCGTTTTTACTTTTGTTTTTCTTATTTTTTTTAGAACGAGGTTTTCGAGGAATGACCGTTTCCTTACAAGGAGCATCTCCTTGCCGGGTTCCCCAAGTGCCCCTGGGGTGGGCAGAGGGGACGGTTTGAGGACGAGGGTCCACCCTTCAAATCTAAGTGGAGCTAGGACACCCACGGTGGGCGGAAGAAAGGTGCCGCAAAGCAAACAAGGGCACGGCTGTGTTCCCTGTGGGGGCCCTGGCTGCTCCCCACATTCCCGATGCCTGCTTGCCCCTGCGGGAGGTGAGGGTGGGGGAGCCCTGCCCTCCGCGAATTGGGATCTGGCAGCTGGAGATAAGGTGGGCTGCAGGCGGCTGGTGTTGTGGGAGTGCCTCCGGTGGCCGTGACTTAGTGCCTGGAGTGCTCCTTCCAGGGGGGAGCCCCCAGCCCGGCCCCCAGCCTGCATTGGCAGAAGTGGGCGTGGGGACAGGTGTGGACCATGAGTTCCCAGGGCCAGGTCGGCAAGCAGCCAGTCAGCCCTCCCCCCTGGCACAGGGGTCCCTGGCACCCACCCTCTGGGGACAAGATGCCCCTGGAAGAGACCATCCCGTGGCCACACACCTGCTCCCAGGACAAAGCCCTCGGCTAACGGGGCCCCTCAAGTCCAGGCCAGTCTCGCTTCTTCAGCCCACTGTGTGCTGGGAGGGAAGCCAGAAGCCAGATTCTGCAGGAAGGTGTTTGTGCCTGTCCGCCAGGAAGAAGCCGGGTTCCAGCGGGCAGGGTTGTGAGCCCTGCTGCGGCGCCTCCTGGTGAAGCAAAAGGCCAGAGGTGAGGAGGGCAGAGCGGAGGGGGCCTGGCCCGGGGTCTGTGTGGTGTGGGAGAAAGCCAGGGAGGCACTGAGGCCTCGAATCTCCTGCCAGAACGGGCACTTGGGGAAGCCATTTCAAGGGGGAGCTCGGACCTGAACTGGGCTGGGGCCGTCTGATGAGGGTCCAGAGCAGGCAGCAGGGGAGTCGGGGGCCAGGAGTCTGCATTCCCAAATACCAGCTGGGAAGCGTCCGACTGGCTGAGTCAGCCTGACGCACCCTCCTGGCCTCCTCCACTGCCAGCTCTGACATCTCCCGTGTCCTGAGACACCCGCCCCCACAGAGAGCTCAGGGCCTGGAGAGAGTCTTCCCACCCTGGGCCCAGTGAGCTCCCTCTGTCTGACCCAGCTTCTGCCTCAGTTTCCTGCCTGGAACCTTGCCCCATACTCCAGCCTGCCTCTGCCCGGCCTTTCCCATGTGCAGCTGAGCCCATCCCAAGGCCCCATGCAGGTCAGGCTCAGGCTCTAGAGTAAATGGGTCAGGCAGAGAGGAAGAGCCCACCCTGGGAGCCCCCAGGAGGGGTCCAGCTCCCTGTCCAGACACTCCCCCTGAAGAGGGGCTAGCAGGAGCAGGCCTAGGCCCCTGTTTGAGCTTGGACCTGGCCGTTGCCCGGGTACCCTTGGCCTTCTTGGAAGTCAGTTTTCCCTCTGTGGGGAACCAACTGGGTGCCAAGTTCTGTTCCCTGGAGGGCACTCTTAGCCTGAAGAGGAGTTGGGGGGCAGGGGGTGGGCATGTGCTATTTGAGGTGTCAACAGGAGGGCTGCACCCACTGGCAGGAGGATGTCCAGGGAGGGACTCCTGCAGGGAGCCAGGCCTGGGCCTCTGCTGGCGAGGGACACCTCTGGCAGACAGACAGACATGCCCAGGACTGAGGGGCACTCCTCTGGCAGCCTCGCTTTCTCTAGAAGGGCCCTTCAGAAGCCTCCGTGGCCTCGTCAACTTCAGCCTGAGCAAGGCTGTGCTACTATTCCCAGGACAAGTGCCCCTGGGCCTGGGGGGCGGGGGGTGCTGGCCAGGAGACTCTAGGACAGGTGGTGAGACTTGGACGCCCGGCCAGCTGGGCCTCACCAACCACGAAGCCTCTCAGGCTCGCCAGCTGGACCGAGACGGCCTGGACTGGGCTCTTCGGCTGTTTCAAGGCAGCACCTTTCCCTCGATAGCCTCCCCCAGACTTGGAAACACACACGTCATCTGTGATTTGCGGAGCATATTCTAGGATGGGCGCAAGAACTATAGATTGAATGGTGGCCCCCAAAAAGATCTGTCCACATCCTCACCCCTGGTAACCGTGACTGTGGCCTTCTTGGAAATAGCAGCATTGCAGAAGAAGCTGGTCAAGATGAAGCCTGCTGGACTAGAGCAGACCTTACCCACCTTGCCCGGAGCCCTTAGAGGAAGACGGAAATTCAGAGACAGACACACAGAGGGGAGACAGCCAGGTGAAGACAGGCAGACGTTGTGGCGATACAGCTGCCGGCCAAGGGACGCCAAGGATGGCCGGGAGCCACCAGAAGCTGGAAGGGGCAAGGCAGCACCCTCCCCTAGGGCTTAGAGAGCGCGACCCTGCCGGCACCTTGACCTCTGACCTCTGGCCTCCAGGAGTGGGTGGCCCAAGCCACCCAGTTTGTGATCATTTGTTCTGGTAGCCCTGGGAAACGAGTTTCGGGAGGCAGCAGGGAACCTGGGTTACCCTCTGGCATGTGCCCGGCCCCCAGGCCCCAGAGAAGGGAGGGTATACGGCACAGCACCCCCTCACCTGTCCCATGGGAGGGCAGCACAGCCCAACGCAGGCTCAGGAAGCAGCCAGCACCCACACCTCTCCTGGCCTCAGGCGAGCCCCATCCTGCCACTTCTCCTGGTGGCCCTGGGTGGGCGCCTCCCTGAGCCCGCCTCCTCCCCACCCCCAGGATGGAAGCGGAGGCGGGCGTCCTTCCCAGGTCAAAATGATTCCTAAGTTAGCTTCCCAGGCATCTCTGACAAGTGAGAGTAAAGCGCCAAAGACCCATGCCTGGGGGTGGTGTGGAGGCGGGATGCAGCACGTGCCCACCAGGGCAGCTGCCCCCCACCAGGGTCAGTCACCCACGTGTCCTGATGTCACTCGGTGCTGCCTGCCAGGCCGGCCCTTAGAGCCCACAGCCCTGCCGAGCAGGGGGGGATGATGGCTCAGGGTGCAGGAGAACAGAGTGAGGAGGAAAATGGGAAGAGGAACAGGGCTGTGCCCACCACTCGGCAAGTCCTTGCTGTGCTTAATACTAAAGCTGGGGCCCTTGGGACCCAGCAAGGAGTGGACTAAGCCGCTGTGCTTGCAGGAGGGGAGATAAACGCCCTACTCGCCTCCGAGGAGCGCAAACGACCAGACGGGCACAGGCCACCCGCAAGGCAGAAGCAAAGCAAAGCTGGTGGAGTCTGCTGGACAGGAGAGACCCTCCCAGTGCCTGGAAGCCGGGGGTCGGAGGCCTCCTGGGCTGCACTGAATTCCCATCCTAAGGGCCCCAGCAACCCACCCTCCACTCTCTCCGCTCCTCCTGGGAGTCCCCAGACCTAGCTGGCTGGGTGGGCCTCCCTTCCTGGCTTTACAACAGCGAAGGGAAGAAGGCCGAGTACAAAGTCCGGAAGTTGGAGGTGGGCATTTTTGGCAACGCTTCTCCCTCAGCCACCCTCTGGGAGCCAGGGGCAGGGAGCACTCCTCACGAAGGCCAGAGGCAGACTGGACTCGGGACCAGGCTCTGGGCAAGTGCGTAGGAAACGGGGAAGGAAACGTGGCAATTCGTGCATGGGCGGTCAATTAGCTGCTCCGGGAGCTGAGTCAGGAATGCCACCCACTGATGGAGGGCGCAGGCGCCGGGGCCGCGCGGGGCAGGAGCAGGTGGCCTCACTGCTCTCCCTCGGAGCCTCGGACCTGGGGCCGCGCTGGACCTTGGGAAATGGTCTCTGCGGCTGGGAGCACGGTCAGGGTCTGCAGATGCGGGGGAGCGAGGAAAGGCCGCCCCCCGCCTTGCAGGCTGAGCGCACCCAGCACTGGGGCTCGGGGCGCGCTCCCGCCGCCGCCGGGTGGGCGTAACCGGCCGCCGGGAGCGCGCGCAGGCGCCACCCTCGAGGGCCCGCTCGGGAGCCAGCGGGCGCGACGGGAGTTACCAGGGCGACAGCGCCCGGGCGCGCAGGCGCAGTGCGGCGCGCGCGCCCCGCCCCCGGACGCCGCCGCCGCGCCTTCCCCTTTAAGCGCCGGCCCGTCGCGCCGCCGCTTCATGAATGGAGCCCACGTGACCAAACATCATGTGACGTCTGTGGCGCGGCGGCGGCGGCGGCGGCGGCGGCGGCGGCGGCGGCGGCGGCGGATCCCGAGCCTGGTCCGGCCCGGCCTTCCCAGCGCGCTCGGCCCGGCCCGCGCAGGCGGCGAGCCCACCCCGAGCCCCGGGCCCGGCCCCCGCGCCCGGCCTCAGCCCCGCGCGGCCTCGGAGCCCCCGACCCCTCCCGGCCCCGGCCTCGGCCCGCAGAGTGGTGAGTGCGCCGCGCGCGGGCCGGGCGGCGGGGGGCGGGCGCGGGCTGGGGGCTCCTCCTGGCGCGCGGGGCGGGCGCGGGGCGGGGGGCCCGGCGCTCCCGCTGGGCGGTGGGGTCCAGCCGCCCGGGGTCTGCCCCGCGCCCTGCCGGCGACCCGTGCCTCGATTTCCCCGCCGGTCAGGGGCCGGCTCCTGGCCCCTGGCGCCCGGGGTGCGGCGGTGGGGCGCCGAGGGGGGCGCCGGGGCCGCCGGCGGCGCGCGGAGCTGGCTCGGAGGAGTCTGGGGTCCTGGAAAGGGTGGGCGGCAGCGGCGGCGGGAGGGAAGGGCGGGGTCAGGCGGGCCGTCGCGGGGCGCCCAGGTGCCCGCGGGGGAGCCGGGCTGCGGCTCCGGGTGCTGATTCATCAGGTGTCGATGTCGGCGTCTCCCCGCGCGGGGTCCTCGGCGGGGCCGGGGGAGGCGGCGGCGTGTGCAGCGCGGGCCCGGGAAGACCCTGCTCGCGCGGGTCTCGGCGCCCGTCACACGCGTGCGGGGCCCGGAGGGAGACCTGCTGAGTCATCGGCATGAGGTCACTCGATGCTCATCCGGTGCTTGGGGGGGCTTGCGGGAGGGGCCTCGGGGGCTTCGGGGCCGGGAAGCGCTGGGGTGCAAGGAAAACCCTGGGGACGTGGTGAGGGGCCAGGCCTAGGGGTGGGGGCATCTGTTTAAGTTTGGGCTGAGCGCGCGAGTGCGAGGGAGCGGAGGGGGCCCGTGCAGGTTCTCCCGGGGAGGAGGCCGGCGTCCGGCCCGGGCATCCCCTCCCAGGCCTGCTCGGCGCCCGCAGCCCGCCGTCCCGCGTCTGGGGCAGTTCCCGAAACTGGGAAAGTGTTCTCTGAGCTGAGCGGAGGGGAGGAGCTTAGGGGGGCCGCGCCAACGGGGCTGGGAAGCAAGCTTTTTTCCTAGTGCCTCAGGCTGGGCAGCCCCTGGAGAAGGAGCCTGTGGGAGGGAGAAGGGTGTGTGATTCCTAGTCTGGGCGAGAGTGAACCCGGTAGGAGAGGAAGCGTCAGGACGTAGAAATCTGGTGAGCAGCGCCGCCACTCCCTCCTGCGGGCTTTGGGATCTCACTGAGGTTGCAGGTGGTTGCAGTGGTGAGTGCCTGGCCCTGGGGGTACAGCAGCTGGGCTGGCGTAGACGGCACGGTGTGGGAAGACTGCAGTTCCCTATCCCCCCAAAGTTGTTCCCACCTGAGGTTGAGGTGCAGTTTGTGGCCCACTGGGTGTCAGACCAGGTGGCTGCCCAAGGGCCGTGTGGCCGAGCAGCCTTTCCTTGGACGTAGGGTGGTTCCGAGGCAGCGGCGTGTGCAGTCGGGATGTTGCCGACCCTTCCCTGCTGCATCCTTGCCCGTGGGTGCGTGGCTAGGTCAGTGGCCTTGCAGTTTGTCCTCAAGGACGCCCCCAGCCCCAGCTTGTCCTCTGGGGTTTTTAGATGCCAGATGTTTCGACCCTTTAGCAGATCCTTTGGAGTGTTATCCCCTAGGAAGATGTAGATTCTTGAAAGGGGTATTTGAGTCTTCCCAGTGAAAATTAATCTTAGGGTCCTCCTAAAGAGCAGCTCTGTCTTAGCTGAGCGGTGTCTGGAGGAGGGCGGTCTGAAGGGCGGGGCTAGGTTGGGGTGCTCCAGCGGGCACAGCATCACCTGCCTGCCTGCGGGTTTTGGCCACTGGGTTTGCAGGCCACGGTGACAGAAGCAAGGGCTGACCATCCAGCCGCAGCCGAGTGTCCTAGAGTTTGGCCCCAGGGGAAGGGGATGAGGCTCCCAAACTTCTTTTCCTTCCCTGGGTGGCCAGCTGGAAGCCCTGGCTTTGCTGAGACCTGTCCCCTCCCCCACCGCACGCACACGGACGTGTGCATGGGCCCCTTTGATGAGGGGGCGATGGCTGTGCCTGCTGAGTCCAGGCCTTCTGGAGGTGAAATCTGTTGAGGAGGCACTTTTCTGCAGCTAGCCGCCGCGCTTGGCACTTTTCCGTGGTCTCTTAGAAATTGTCATTGTGCTGAACAGTCCAGGGGAGGCCTCGGGACCCCAAGGCAGTACCTCTGCTCCCAGCTCGGGCTCAAAGCTGGGGTCCCCACAGTCCCTGCTGTGAGGGCCTGTCTCGCCATGGGGCCAGGTGTCCTGAGGACTCCAGCCTGCAGCTCCCGGGTCTTCCCCGGCCTTTGACCTGGGAGAAGCACCAGACCCTGTCCTGGAGGTGGCGAATTGGGGGCGCCCTGCTCTCTGCCGCTTCCTGGCTTCAGCTGGAGGAGGGGGTTGTAATCCTCATGCCCACACTGCCTCCTGCTGTGAGCAAGAAAGCCCCCCAGCCCCAAATTCTGCCTCAGGTGCTTGTTCTTTTGTTGTATTCTGCCTTACCCACCCCTAGCATCCACGTGTCTTCTGGCCTGGTTACCTTCCTGGATCTAACCTGGGAAGTGGGGCCAGAGCAGGGACGGGGAGTCTTTGCCCTGGGGCCTGGGCTGGGCTGAGCCCCAAATCCCTTCGGGGTTCCAGGAGCTAGGTAGGCACAGAAAGCAAAAGGGCAGGCGGGAAGTGGGGGCTCTCGGTTTAGTTCCTGCTGCTTTTCTGATTCTCTGGTCCTGTAGGCACTGACCCTAGAGGCCAGAGTGGTCAGTGACCCTGAGGGTGCAGCACCCCCTGCCCCCACCGAGCAGGTCCCTTGTGGCTAAATGTGGACGCCCTTGTGAAATACCCTGGTTGGGTGGGGTGGGGGCTGGAGGCGGCTCCAACAAAGCCACAGGGTGGTTGCCCCATCAGCAGAGGGGTGGCGGGGACCTTGGCGGGGCACAGCCAGCAGGGTCTCCCTGCCACCCCAGGGTGGGGGAGCCCCCCCACCAGCCAGTCCCCAAATCGGAGCCAGAGCTAGTTGGGTAACACCCCCCGGCTCTTCAAAGTTAGACTCTCTGTCACCCTCCTCTCTGTCCGAGTCCCCAGTGGGGACAGATCCCCTGAGCCTCTGTGGGAGCTGGCCTCAGGGGTGGTCCCTGGACCACACGCAGGGTCGCTGGCCCCGCCTGGCCTGCCATGGCCCCCGGCGGGGCTGTGCTGGTGGCTGGGCTGGCGGGAGTGCCAGCCCGGGAGGGAGCGGCGCCGCGTGCTGAGTCAGCGTGACTCGCGGGAACAGCCGCTCCGGGGCGCGCGCTGGGGTTATTTTTAAAGCTCGTGGCTTCCTTCTAGGCCGGCCCCTCCCGCCGCACACGCCTTCTAATCTCCCCTGGCCCCTTGCTCATGCCTCCGCCTCCCTAACAGCCTTCAGTTCCCCAGCCCCCAGCAGGCCCTCCTGGCCTCCCACCCGGCTCCCAAAGGGTGACCAGAGCAGCCCTGCGCGGGAGCGGCCCGGGAGCGCGGGCAAGGCGGAGGGGCTGTCCCGGGCTCAGGTACCGGGAGTGGGCAGCGAGGGGCCGGGGGGCTGGAGACCTGGGGGGGAGGGGCAGAGGCCCTGACCCCGCTGTGTCTTGCAGAGTGTGCCCGCTCGCCGTGTCCCCAGGTTATGACGGCTCCCAATAAAGGAAACAAGGCCCTGAAGGTGAGGAGGCCAGCGGGGGACCTTGGGGCCGGGGCAGGTGGGGGTGCTGCTGCCCGCCTGTGACCGCAGGTGCCCTCCGCCCCCAGGTGAAGCGGGAGCCTGGGGAGAATGGCACCAGCCTGACGGACGAGGAGCTGGTGACCATGTCTGTGCGGGAGCTGAACCAGCACCTGCGCGGCCTGTCCAAGGAGGAGATCCTCCAGCTGAAGCAGCGCCGGCGCACCCTCAAGAACCGGGGCTACGCCGCCAGCTGCCGCGTGAAGCGGGTCACCCAGAAGGAGGAGCTGGAGAAGCAGAAGGCTGAGCTGCAGCAGGAGGTGGAGAAGCTGGCCTCGGAGAACGCCAGCATGCGGCTGGAGCTCGATGCGCTGCGCTCCAAGTACGAGGCCCTGCAGACCTTCGCCAGGACCGTGGCCCGCGGCCCCGTGGCACCAGCCCGGGGCCCCCTTGCCGCCGGCCTGGGGCCCCTTGTCCCCGGCAAGGTGGCCGCCACCAGCGTCATCACCATAGTCAAGTCCAAGACGGACGCCCGGTCGTAGGGGCGCGCGCTTGCCCGGGCGGGTCCGAGAGGGCCGGGAGGCGCCAGGCGCGCAGCGGGCTCCGCAGCCCTGCCCCCCTTTCTTCTCTTCTCTCTCCCCTGCCCTCCCCCTCCCCGTCCTACCTCCTGCCCTTTCCCGCGAAGCACAACCTCCACCTGGGGGTGCCGGGCCGAGCCCCCTTTGATTTCGTCGTTGTCGTCGTGTGTCTTATATGTTGGGATTGGTCAGTTTGGCGGTGACATGGGCTCGTCCCTTGCCCCCTTTGTCCCAAGGCCATGTGGACTTGGCGTCCAGAGGTGGCTGTGTGGGAATGGACGGGGCGGGGGAGCTCTGGACTGCGTCCGGAGCGGGAGGGCTCCGTGGCCCCGGGGGCCTGCCTCCTCTCCACACCCCTGACCCTGGGGCGGCAGCAGCCTGGGGGCTGGGGTAGAGTGTGGCCAAGGGCCGCCGCTCTGGGGCCCAGCGCACTGCGCTGAACGAGACCAAAACCACTGGTTGTGAGCGTGTGTGAAGGGTCTGTCCGCTGTGCCCAGCGATGGGCGTGTGTCACTGTTTACATGACCTGTTGGTGTGGTTAAATAGCCCTTTATTTAAAAGAGAGAAGTTCCTTTTACGAAGTTATTAAATTATATGTTTAAAAGTTAAAGAAAAAGTAAAGAGCTGCAGAGTATTTATAAAACTGTCTTTTTAAAAGAAAAAAAAAGCGAGAACATTTGACCATAGAAACGGAAAAGGGAAGAAAGTATAATAGAAACTTTGCTAGTTTAAAAAAGAAAAAGGTCCCTTTCTTGTAAACTTACGGACAACACTTTGTGGCTGTTGGAGTTTAGTTTTTATATACACAGAGTTATCAGACGTTATTTATAAAACTTAGTTTTAAAAAAGACAAAAAAAAAAAAAAAAGCCGACCCGCGAACCGACCAGAAGGTGCGTGCGGTGTCCTCTTTGATATCTCTTTTGCAATTGTACCGAAAGTGACTTACTCCCTTGCCCTTCTGCTTCCGTTTCTTGCCGGTGCCGTGTCGTCCGTGCCTGGTCCTTGTGCAGCCGTGACGTGCTGGTGCTTCTGCTGACCTTTGACCTGTTGGTGTCACTTGTGTCTGCTCTCCTGTGTTTGTTTTTCGGGTTTGGTTGTG
>JAQZBX010108062.1:0-10592 GCA_029593785.1 Cabassous unicinctus
CCAATTGCTACGACTGTGGTGAGGTGCCATTTGGTTTTACTCATGTCTCGTGTCTTAAGGACAAGGGGAACAATTCTGGAATACCCTGTGAACTGTGTATCCCAGGGCCCCTTTTTGGTTAAATGGGGATTAGTATTGTTAAGTGTGGCGTCCTCAGAACAAAAGTGCTTACTAAGCATGTTGCTGGTGTTCAAGAGGGTGTAGCTGTCCTACCCTGAGCAAAAGTATGCCTGAGATGAGTTGGAAATGTGGTCTCGCATTTTTTTAGAGGCTGAACACATGTCTGGACTGCAGCTATCACACGTTCTTAGACCATTATTTGCTGCCCTGTGCCCTTGGTTGTATTAACCTCTATTTGGGGGAAGATGTAGCTCTATCTCAGGCAGTCTTCAATTTTATTTAGCCCTGATTGAATAAAATCACATCACACCTGATGGAATCACATCAGATGAACCCCGAAGTGCTCAAGTTCAAACCCATGAGCTCCTTAAAAGAGGAAAATGATCATTTCAATGGTATTATTGGGAAAGAGAAAGATGCCAGGAGAAGATACACAGGATTCATCTCCATTTCCCACAGTAGATTCAGAATTTTCTATTTTTATGCACACACACTAGTGTACTGGGTAGTGTACACCAAACCACATATACTGAGAAACAGTAAAGCAAGAGGGTGGAGCAAGGGCTCTGGAGGTAGACTTGAGTGTTAAAATCCTGGCTTTGCCACTTATTGGCTCTGTGATGTTGGCAAATGTAATTTAATCCCTTTGTGCCTCTGTTTCCCACCTCTGTGAAATGGGACTGATGATAATACCTTTCTCTTAAGGTTAGAATAGTGCTGGCACATAGTAAACTCTCAAGTATTAGGTATTATGATTATTGCCATGGTACTTAATGAGTTACTTCAGGGATTTTCAAGGGCAACTTTGGCTCCACATGATTTTTCAGCACTTGTTGACAAAATCCAGGGCTGCCAGTTTCTCTGTGAATTTCATGGGGCTTTACCTACAGAAAGCAGGACCTGTAGGAACTTCTTCACCAGAAGCTTCTCCAAAGAAGATCTCTTGGGGAGCACAAGAATTATGATCTTCTTCCAGCTCAGTGGGATGGAAGGCCACAACCCTGCCTGAGCCCCTGACCTCCTGGTTGTTAAGCTAACCTTAGATGCAAGCCTCCAGGAGAATGTTTCTACAGAACAATCCACAAAGCATGGCCTAGAGCTAGATTAAACCCACAAAAGTCAACCTCCAACAGTGAGACACAGTTTTATATAAAGTAGTGATTACATTTTGTAAGGATTGTTGAAAGTATTTTGTAATATAGAGGAAGAATATTTCATAATTCCCGGGAGCCCTCCCAACTCGCCCATTTGTCATTTCAAGCTTTAAGTAAAGCACAGAATATGAAGGGGGCAATCTCGGCATACATTATCCTTTGAGGAACTCTATATGCAATATGCATCCAATTAACCTGTTTAGCTAACCTGCTCGTGGGGATGCTGTTTTTTTTTCTGAGTAACAAAGATGAAACATGGATTATAAATTGGAACCCCACTGCCACTTCAAGTTTCTTTTTTCAAAAAATAGGATCATATGTTTTAGGTTCCATGTGATGTGCTAGCATTTTCTGTTTCCCTGCAAGAAAGTTTCTTCTGTTAAAAAGTTTAGATCAGTAGATCCTTTTCCAAGGCTTTAGAGAGGTTTTTGATGATGAGCAGTGAGCCCTAGCCTAGCACTCTTTTTAAAAGAGTTTCTTGATCAGAGACTATTTAGCTCTTTTTTCCTGCTTACCCATCAAACCTGGCTGGGGCTTCCAGGGCAAACATTTCTGGATTGGGGCTTGACCCCCAAAGTAGAAGATTTAATAGTTGTTCTGAAGAAAGAGCAGGGTGTCCCTGCCTTTAAAGCGCCACTGCTCATCACAAAGAAAAAGCTCTTGGTGCAAATTCTAATAAGGTTTGAAAACCACGGGAGGAAAAAGACCAATAGAAAATGAAAATGCAGAATTTAGTCACCTTTCTTTAGGGCTGGGAGGTGGCTTTGTTATCTCAAGGTGGAAATGATTGGCTGCTTTTAGAATGAGACAGTAAAGGTTATTTTCACATGCAAAAATATGCACTGGATCCCAAAGATTTCTATTCAAAATATCAGCTAAAACGAATATCCTAGTATAGGACATGAAATATTAAGTTGAAAGGGATTGAAATAAAAAATATAAACACACGTATGTGTATTTTGTATGCATATATATATACATGTCTGCGTGTATATACATAAATAGCATATGTGTACATATGTGTGTGCAGTGTGTGTGTGTGTATTGTGCACATGTATAAAATCTGCCCCAGTGTCAAACTCGATGCTGTGTGTGCATATGTTTCATTAAAGGAGCACAGATTTGGAACCTGGGCTATTATTTCCAGTAACTTGGAGCCCTTGGGGGCAGCAGTGAAATGGAAAAGCACAGGGCCGCCTGCTCTCTGAGCGATGTTCACGCCATCTGAAAGGTCATGTCATGTTTCCTGGCAATTGACTCGATGGGTTTGGATTCTACAACATAAGGTCAGGCCGGTTCCACTCTGCCGGTTTCCTGGGGGACGTGCCTTCCAGTCGTTTTCACATTGACCTCATTACCCGGCCCTAGAGATGAGCTTGGCATGGAAATGCTATGGCTACTACAGGCCCAAGGCCGCTCTGCCCCCGCTGGCCAGGGGTCTCTGCCAAGCCTCTCCCTTGGCTCAGGAAAGCTTCACCCTCCACGTGCCCCCAGCAAAGGCAGGCTGGGAGTCACTGAACAAGGATTACAGCAGTATCCAAAAGTGGTGGAAGGGGTGGGGACTCATGGAAAAGCAGTGAACGGACAGAAGGGAGACAAGAGACACCCCGCTCTCCAGTCTCAGATCTTCAGTGCATGAACAGAAGGACATGATCAGGACCCATATAAAATTTACCAACTCCTTTTCCTGGCGAGTATTTTCTAATCAGTTCTGAAAGCTCATTTTGAGCTAGGAGAAAGTAATTTTCTCTACTCCACCATCTCTGTGTATCTCCTCCAGGCAGAAGGTTCTTCTGGGTCATTTTCAAGGGATTTACCATATGAGTGAACCAAAGATTGTTCCAGCCAAGAGAAGTGGACTTCATTAAAGCTAAAATATTTATGAATTCAAAGTTTTATTTCCTCAAATTGTTGAGGAACTTGAGAATGAGTCTGTGGCCAAAGTGCTTCTGTCATTGAATCCTAGACAGCCAAGCAGAGTGCGAAAGGGCTGGACTTGGGCTCATCATGACCTGAGTCTGAATCATGGCTCCATCAACCTTGGACTCACTAATTGAAATCTCAAAACCTGTCAAAGAGAGATCATATTTCCTGTTAAATTAGACCATACCTAGAGAGTACCTAATAAAGGCTGATTTAAGTCCATGTTTCTGGTTTTTGCTCTGAGGTTATTTTATTCACTAGGGTCTGGCCAGTTATCTGTGGAAACTAGAAGAAGGGAAGCTAAAGTCTGACTTGGAAAAGAAATTCTGAACCAGGAAGGTCAAACAGGCAGTAGAATAATTTCACTGTGGAAGCTGTCAAGACACTAGAACTAGACATATCCAAGGGAAAATGATCATTGGACTCACCCAGGACAACTAACAAGGAGGTGAGGATTGACAACCACCATACCAAGGAAACAAGAGAGCCTACAACTGCAAGCAAGAGAGTCCCATCCATTGGCTGTATGGGATCGAAGCCCCCTCTCAATTAGAGGTGGAGTGGGCATCACCATCCCAGAATCCTCAGGATTGGGGAATGAGCTATGGACTAGAATGGACTTACTGGTATTCTACAATATACTTATTGTGATTCTAGCAATGCAAGAAAGTACAGCATTGATGTGGAGGCAGTGGCCACTGGAGGCTCTAGGGGCAGGGGGAGGGAAAGACGGGTGAAATATGAGGGCTTTTTTGGGACTTGGGAATCATCCTGAATGGCATTGCAATGACAGATATGTGCCATTATATATCTTCCCATAGCCTGCAGAATAGTGTGGAAGAGAGGGTAAACTACAATGTGAACTATGGTCCATGTTCAGTGGCAATGCCCCAGGATGTGTTTATCAATTGCAGTGAATGTGCCACACTAATGAAGGATGTTGTTCATGTGGGAGGATGTGGAAGGTATGGGGAGTGGGGCACAAAAAATATAGGAATCCCTATATTTTTTGTGTAACATTTGTATAATCTAAGTATCTTTAAAAAAATAAAATAATAAATTTTAAAAAATTAAAATTAAAATTAAAAAAAGGGGAAAATGAGATGAACTACTTAGGGAACTAGTAGAGGAAGACTTTGTGGCTTTGTGTACAAGTCCAAAGGAGATTACACAGCAGCCAATCTACAAATAAAATGCTTTTTCTATTGTCAAGATTTGGGGTGTTTTGGGAATGGTGGGATGTGCCATGCACTTTGAAAAGTGATAATACAAAAAGCATTGCAGTAAAATGAATATTTGATGTTTCTCCTCATCAAAAAAACTAATTTTGGGACCCAAGGCCAACTCTAAAATGCAAATCTGATCATGTCACTCACTCTCTGTTAGAGTGGACTAGGCTACAATGTACAAAAACGTACAATTATAAACTTCACAGTTCGTCTGAGGCAGCCCTGGTAGATGGGAAGTTTTCTTCCGCATGGTGATTTGAAAGCCCAGTCTTCCTTCATGTTGTGATTCCCCTGTGTCATCCTCTACAAGAGCACGGCAGAAGGGGAGAGGGTGTGTAGGAGGGATAGGCACTTCTGAAAAACCTTATCCAGAAAAGGCTCCCTCCCTTCTTGCCCATTCCATTGGTTAGAATGCATTCACGTGGCTTCACACGCCAGCAAGGGAGGCTGGAAAATGGGGTGAGCTGGATGTTGGAAAAGAAGGGGAGATGGCACTGTAGTCCTGCCACACTTCCTTTCTTTAAAAGTCCTTCAACAGATATTCCTGGCCACCCTGAGATTGGAGGAAATTTGGGTTGGGATCTCATAACCAGTGCCCTGTGTGGCCCACAGCAGAGTCCTCATCCAAACCTGGCCACCATCGTCCATGCCGGTGGGAAGCCTAATGTCTGAGCACCAGCCAGGGAGGACAGAGCCCAGGCCCTGAGTGTGCGGCTTCCCATTCACCTGACTTGATCCAGAAGAATATGATCTACAGCAGGCAGAGCCAAGTCACTGTCTTCTTTGAGAAGCAGATAAAAGCTGCAGAACCTCTCCCCATGCTTATACCCGCGCCCCAGTTCTGCCGCAGGTTTAGGGGTGGGGGGCTCACAGGTGCCATTCATGGAATCCCTGATCCAGAGGGACAGAGAGCTTGTTCTCCCACAGGCTCCAGTCTACAAAGTAGAGCCTTCACGAAGAACTACTGCACCTGCAGAAGGGAGGTGCACAGGGAGCATGTAAGGGGCTAATTTTAACGCCAACGTCCCTGAGATTGGTCGCCTGAAGAAATACATAGGTGTAAAGTGCTAGCTCTGCACACCACGTGCTGAGCTGTTTACTCTGAAGGCGCTGCTAACAAGGTCCTGTTTGACGGCTGATTTCAGCTCGGTGACGACCATCGGGGCTCCCCCACCGAATGGCCAGGCTGACATTTCTACACAAGGTGGCAAGTCCCCAGGGCCTGATTCCAGAGGAACGTGTGCAGGTGCCATAATTAGCCATTTCCTGCCCAAACTCCACAAATAAGCCACAATCCCCAAAACACAACCCTTTGGAACCCTTTACAGAATTGTTTGCAGACCAAATAATGCTCATCTGTAACCTGTTTAATTACTCGCGCCGTGTGTTTAACTACCCTAGACTTGCTGGTACAGTTTTACAGAGAATCGGATGTGGGGGGTGGGGTGGGGGGATTAAGAGCTGGAGGGGCTGCAGCCACCATGCCGAGCTAACCCAGCTGAGCCGGGGCTGGCCTGCCCCCCAGAAAAGTCGAGGGATGTAAGACTGCAGCTTCCTGTTCTCTTCCTTGCCCATCAAGACCAATAAACATGTCATGAAGTGACTGGAAACGTGTGAAGTTGGGAAGGCAAACGTTGACATTGAGCATGACATTTCAATGGTCTTACCAGGTTCTCCTGTCCCCTGTGAAGGGAAGTCAAGGCACTAGATTGGTTAAGGTGCAAAACCTCTTTTAATACTCTGTTTTCTGCTGCCAGGTGTTCCCCCCCCCCACCCCAGAAAACATATGACCCAAATGAATGTTTTCCCTTTTAGTAGAAAATTAAGTTTCATGTTAAAGTCTAAACGATGGCTGTTTATGCTGGCGACAGCTTGGGCTATGCTTGCTAATGGCATAGGGGAGATGCTCTCTGCCCCATTAGCAGGGCATGGGGGATTACTGTGCGTTTTACAGTACAATAGAGATACCGGCTGGGGCCCTCATCGCATGGTCCACCTCCCAAATGTGTAGAGGTGGAGTTGTTGGATAAGCAGTTGCTCAGGGTCATCTGGAGATTCGTGTGAATATGTTTTCATGTCGCTCTCTGTCCATGCGTAGACATGGCTGTTGCCTCTGCATTTTGAGGATCACAGTTCCCATGTGGTTCTGGAGTTTGAAAATCATGTCCCTGTTAGCCTTCTCCTCAGCCTAGAGTCTGCACACAGGCTGTTCTTGGGCCAATACAAACCTAACTACAAGGTTAGATGAGAATATTCAGGGCAGGAACCAACTTGTTTAAAATGGAATACGTTCCTCTTTGGGAATATTGAGAATGAACAAGGCATGGTAGGAGTTGAATAATAGTAATTTTCTCTCTCATCCTTGCATAGTATAGATTGTGTGTGTGTGTGTGTGTGTGTGTGTGTGTGTGTGTGTAAGAGAGAGGAGAGACTGGGTGACAATTACTTGAGCAAAGTGTTGTTTTACTTATTTGAAACAATACTTTATTGTTCCCTTTTCTTACTATTGTAAAGGATGCTTCAATGAACGTCTTTCTACTAATGACTTATTTTCTTCTTCCGAATTAGTTCCTCAAGAATTAGTTTTATGCATGAGAATATTTGCTCAAAGGATATGGGTTATTTTTTTTTTTTATTTTGAAAATATATATTGTCACCTTACTTTCCCGAAAGAACTATGCTAATTTATAGTATCACCAGCAAATAATGAATTTACCAGTTTCACTGCCATTTTTTATCACTGTTGGATTTTGCCTCATTCTTTGGTTCACTTAATAGGTCTCAGATGGTACTTATTACTATTTCAATTTGCATTTCTTTAATTCATAGAAATACCATTTTCTGGAATGCTTGCTTACTCTTTGTATTTTGGTAACTATTCAAATATTATAACTTTTGCCTGTTTTACCACATAGTGTTTTTTTTCCCCATTTGAATGAGCCCTTTATAAAAATAGACATTATCCTTTTAAATAAAGTGAAACCTAACAGTGATAATTATGTTCATGTCTATAAAATGTGCATATTAATTCTTCCTCTGGGCTATTGCAGTGAATCGTTGTGATAACATATTTGAAAGTGCTTTGAAAAATTTTAAGCCTCATATCCTTGCAAGGCAATCTATCCTTCATGTAAAATTTTAAATTTAGTTAGATGTGTAAGTATAAATCTAAATATACTTTGGGAGATAAATAGTTTGATAGGAATTCAAGTGCAAAAGTATGGGTATTTTAACTTATTGCAAATGCAATAAGAGACAATGGGGGCACACAATTGCCAGAGAGATTCATGTGAAACACAGTTTATGTCTGACTATGTGGTGAGCTTTTTTTCTCCCCAAATTATCTATCTGAAAAGAGAAAGCTCCCTTATATTCAAGTTCTTACAAAGACTCTTATATTATAGGAAACAATAAAATGTTTCAGGAAGATGTAGTACCTTGGCAATACCCCAGTCATTGCTAGTTTTGATGCTTACAGAGGCTCCTTGATCGAATCCATAAAATAAGAAGGCAGAGAAATTTACCATCAACTTAGTGATCATTCCTGGAGGTGTGACGTCACCACATCAAACGTGGAATGCTTTCCGAGGGCTTTTAGAGATGACTTGACAGAGCCGGTTATGGAAATCACAAATATAAGCCTCTGAGATGAAGTTTAAAAACCCAACTGCTTAATGCGCTGCAAATGGGCACCGTGACTTGGGAGAAAATATTTGGCAAAAGCCCCACCAGCCAACAAATTTGAAAAGTACCATCTTCCTTGAACTGCAGTGACAAGAAGCAATGTGGATGAATCTCACAAAGGTAATATTGAGCAAAAGGAGCTAGACACCAAAAAGCACTTAAATAAAACTCAAAACTAGGCAATTCTAATCTTTCCAATCTAGCGTGTTCCAAGTCAGGATAGTGGCCGCCCTCGGGGATGGGGACAAGAGGAGGTTTCTGGGGGCCCGGGCGATGTGATGGGGACCAGGGGGTACTCACCTTGTGCAAAACCAATCAGCCAAACCCGAATGCTTTGTGCGTTTTTCCATATACCAACTGCACTTGAGTGAAACGTTCTAAACATACCACATTTTGAACAACTTAGAGCTAAAGAGGATGTGCTCCGGAAAACATCCGGAAAGGATGTGCTCGGGATTCCAAAGATGGCTGGAGCTACGGCAAGGGTGATGGATTTGTTGCCAACGTTTAAAAATCACAAGTTTTCACAGAAAACTCCAGGTCTCTGGGTTTTTCTTGAAAAACCAGTAGGCGGGCAATGCCGGACTCCATTCCAACTGGCAGCAATAGGCTCCACATGGCTATTGCTTGCTCCACATGGGGTTGGTGCTCCTCGGTTCCCAGGTCGCCCTCAGCAGCTTCACTCACTTAATTCAAATTTCTGCCTGGCCCCTGAATCTTTTGAGTTTGCAACCCCTGTTTTAAGAAGATAGCTTTTAAAAATTTTTACACATAATTTCCGTTACACTTAAAAAGGAGGTAAATTCACAATGATAAATCCACAGCAATGAAAAATCAAAGTCTAATGCTTGTCAATCAATTTTACATTCCAAGTGAAAGTGACCCTACCAGGAATTGGTATAGTATCTGCTAACTTGCCTTTCAATGTAATTCAGAATGTTGTTTTTCTTGCCACCTTACTTTTTCTGGTTCTCAGTTTCCTCCTCTGTAAAATAAGGATAATGCAGTAACAGTAACTACCTCATGGTGGTAGTTTTGTGGCTTCAATAAACTCATGCTGGGAAGTGCTTCCCTCCCATGCCTGGAAGACATAATGCTCTCAGTAAATATTATTATGATGCGAGATTACGTAACACACTGTAGAACTAGAAATCTCAAAATATTAACTGTGGTATTTAATTGGCAACATTCTTAAATAATTTAACTACCTTTGTATTTGGTGGGATCGATAAAGTTCATGTTGTTGTTTCTTCAGTTTCCTAGCTGCTAAAAGAAATATCCTACAATTGGTTGGCTTAACAACAGGGATTTATTGGCTCAGGGTTTCAGAAGCTTGCTTCCTCCAGAGTTAGGAATCTTCTGGCTGGCTGGAGATCTTTGGGGTTCCTTGCTTTTCCATCACATGGCAATGGACATGGCAGTATCTTCTCCTTTCTCTTCCAGGTTCCGTTGACTTTCAGCTTCTGGCTGCTTCCTGTGGCTTCTCTTTCCATGTTCCATTTACTCTGCTTCTAAGGACTTCAACCATATTGGATTAAGGCCCACCCTCATTCAGTTGGGGAACACCTTAGCTAATCACATCTTTAAAGGTCCTGTTCACAAGTGGATTCACACCCACAGGACAAGGGGTTGGGACCTGAACATGCCTTTTGTGGGGGCATGATTCAATCTCCAACCGTGGTGTTCACTTCCCAGTTTCCCTGCACTGATCTGAAGGGTCAGGACCCCAGAATGACCACAGTGCTGGAGGCTCCCTTAGTTTCAGGGTGGTCACTCAATGAGCTTGGGGTCTTCTGAAAAGTGGCAATGGTTTTCCCTCCTTCTTCTTTAGAACATCCCTTGAGGAAGTTGTCTACAAAAACAGAAACAAAATCAAAACCCAAACAAACTAACACAAAAACAAAAATGTAAAGAAATATTCTCTTTGGAAAGTATGGAATGGCCAAAATCTCTTAGCTGCCTACCTGTGGCAGGCAGCCTATGAGATGGCCTGACCCCCTAGCATCCTCTCCTCTCGAGAGTGGGCTGCATCTAGTGTCTCATTTCAAGAGAATAGAAGCCAACAAAAGTGATGGGATATCACTTCCGGATTAGGTTATAGAAACTCTCTTGGTCTGTCTTGTTCACCCCCTTGGTCACTTGTTTGCTTGCTTTGATGAAGCCAATTTGCTGGAAGCCTGTTGCTGTGCTGTGAGCTGCCCTATGGAAAGGACCAGGGGATAAGGAAGTGAGGCGATAAGGAAGTGAGGGGATAAGGAAGCGAGGACCAGCAAGGAACTGAGATGAACAGCAGAGAAACTGAGGCAAGGGTAGAGAGAAGTCACGTTCATTCCTGAAACTCCATTTAATGCTCCTTTCTTTTAAAACATTTCTCTAACCCATTTCCAGGTTAGAGAGCTAGTTCAAAGAAGGAAGAACAGCATCATACCTTAGGGCTAAGTACACAAGGGTCATTTCTCTCTCCCAATGTCGCTGCCTAGTG
>JAQZBX010108063.1:0-10584 GCA_029593785.1 Cabassous unicinctus
ATCCAGGGAGAAAATATGCACCTCATTAGTGAGTCTCTGGCCCAATTTTTGATAACTTAAGTTGGGCAATTTTAGAGACTTAGGATAAGTTGAACCAAATATCAAAAAAGGCTTGTGGGGGGAAAAAAAACAATGGACAAGAGAGAGAAATTGGCCATCAGAGTAAATTCACCAACATATTCAAATGCCCAGACATCAGCAAAAAATTACAAACCATACTAGGAAATAGGAAGAGATGGCCCAGCAAAGGAATGAGCCAAATATCCTGAAGAGTTACAGAATTTAAGACAATTAATCAATGATAATCACACAACTCTCCCAAATAAACTCAAAGAATTGAAAGAAAATATGACTAAAGAAATAAAGTATATTAAGAAGACACTGGGTAAGCATGAAGAACAATTTGAAAGCCTACAAAGAAAAGTAACAGACCTTTAGGGAATTAGAGACATGATGGATGAGATTAAAAATGCATTAGAGGTACATAAGAGCACATTTGAATTGCTCAAAGGCAGAATTAGTGATTTGGAAGACAGAACATCCGAACTGGAAAAGACAAGAGAACAGAAAGAGAAGAGAACGGAAAAAAATGGAACAGGGGCTCAGGGAATTAAATGACAATGTGAAACACACAAACATACAAATTATCAGTGTCCCAGAAGAAGAAGGGAATGCAAAAGGGGCAGAAAGAGTATTTGAGGAAATAATGACCTAAAACTTTTGAAGTCTTATGAAAGACATAAATACCAATATCCCAGAGGGACAACAAACCTGAAACAGAATAAATCCAAATAGACCTACCCCTAGACACCTACTATTCAGAATGACAAATTTCAGAGATAAAGAGAGGATTCTGAAAGCAGCAAGAGAAAAGCAAAGCATCATATACAAAGGAACCTCAATAAGATTAAGTGCCAAGCTCTCATCAGAAACCATGGAGGAGAGAAGATGGTGGTATGCTGTATTTAAGGTACTGAAAGAGAAAAACTGCCAGCCAAGAATTCTGTATCCAGAAAAAATATCCTTCAAAAATGAGGGTGAGTTCAAAGTCTTCACAGACAAATAAAAACTGATAGAATATGTTACCAAAAGACCAGAATTACAAGAGATACTAAAGGAAGTGCAGCAGCCTGAAAGGAAAAAGCAAGAGTGAGGGACTTGGAGAACTGTGTAGAAATGAGGATTATTAAGAAGGGTAAATTAAAGGGTAAAAAGACAGACAATAGATATAACAACTGAAAGCCAAAGGACAAAATGGATGAAGTAATGCCTTTACAGTAGTAACATTGAAGGATAATAGATTGAAATCCCAACCAAAAGACATAGACTGATAGAATGGATAAAAAAATATGAGCCTTCAGACAACAAGCAAGATGGCGGCAGAGTAAAGACCTATGAGAATCAGCTCCTGCTACGGGCAGTTGGTGATCACTCACAGCTATCTAGAGCACTTGTTTGGGGCTCCAGGAGACCGGAAGTACATACTGCAACAACCTTGAAAGAATACAAGGAGGAGACTGCCCATCTGCAGAGAAGATTCATAAGTAGAGCACTCCACACCACGGAAGCCGGTGCCCATCCACCACTGGAGGCACAAGCCGCCTTGGAATTGAAAGCTCCAATTCCCAAAACAGGGGAGGAAGAGACAATTGGGCACCAACTTCAGCCACTGATTAGTAAATTTGGCAGGCTAAAGTATAATCCTAAGAACAGCTAAAGTTTGAACCTGTCCAAGTCAAAAAGACTCCGGTGGACACCATCTTAACTCCGCACCTGACATGAGGGGAAGCAAGGTTTACTGAAAATCAGTGCTGGTAGGGACTGGCTTTTTTTCCATCTAGATCAGATTGCTGCTCCAGCCTAAGCCCCAGGCCCACCTCAGGCAAGGAGGAAGCTGGGGGGAGCTGTGCCAGCTTCTCTGGGAAATTACCGGCCATGCTGCAGAGGCTGGTGATCATCCTACTTTGGTAGCACAAGCCACCCCAGGAGCTATTCTGTGGCAGGAATTGGAAGCTCCATTTCCCAAAAACAGGAGAGGAAGAGATGGTTGGCCACCAATTTCAGCTACTAATTAGTGAATTCGGCTGGCTAAAGTATAACCCTAAGAACAGCTAAAGTTTAAGCCTGTCCAAGTCAGAAGGAGGCCGGTAGTCGCCATTTTGACTCCACCCCCAGCATAAGGGGAAGCCCCGCTGACTGAAAATCACAGTGACAGTAGAGACCGTTTTCTTTCACCCAGACTGGCTTGCAGCCCTAGCTTAGACTTCAGCCCCACCTCTAGCAGGGAGGAAGCTGACAGGCCCTGCACCAGCTTATCCAGGTAACTGCAGCTACATTTAAATAGCACAGACTGAATAATCGGAAGTCTCCCGGGGCAACTGTGGTCATCTTGGACCTGCATTGCATAGATTGCTGCCCACATGTGCAGCTCCATCCCTACCCCAGGAAGAGGAGAAAGTGGCGTGAAGCTTTATCTGTCTATCTGGGCAACTACACTCTAGGCCTGCATGAGTTGGATTATTCCACACAGCTGTGGCTCTGTCCCTACCCCTGGCAAAGGAGAAAACAGGGAGAAGCTTCTTGGTCCTTGGGGCAATGAGGGTAGCTTGAGCCTCCACAGCTTATAGCACCAACTACAGCCTTGGCCCAGACTACACAACCAGCAAGGGAGAAGGGCAGGAAGCCCTAAACTAAAGAGAAAAACTGCACCCAGAATAAATACTCTAGTAAGCCAGATGCCAAGACACCAACAAAAAATTACAACCCACAACAAGAAACAGCAAGACATGGCCCACTTAAAGGAACAAGATAAGCCTCCAGATGACACGAAGGAGTTGAGACAACTAATCATTGATGTTCAAACAAATCTCCTTAATAAATTCAATGAAATGGCTAAAGAGATTAAGGATATTAAGAAGACAATGGATGAGTAGAACGAAGAATATGAAAGCATACACAGAAAAATAGCAGATCTTATGGAAATGAAAGGTGCAACAGATGAAACTAAAAATACACTGGAATCATAATAGCAGATTTGAAGAGGCAGAAGAAAGGACTGGTGAGCTTGAAGAAATGGCCTCTGAAAGTGCACATACAAAAGAACAGATGATGAAAAGACTGGAAAAACTTGAACAAGGTCTCAGGGAACTAAAGGACAGCAAGAGACATGCAAACATGTGTCATAGGTATCCCATAAGGAGAAGAGAAGGGAAAAGAAGCACAAGGAATATTTGAAAAAATACTTGTAGAAAATTTGCCAACCTTATTGAAGGACATAGATATCCATGTCCAAGAAGCATGACGTACTCCCATCCAAAAAAATCCTAATAGACCAACTCCAAGACATTTACTAATCAGAATGTCAAATGCCAAAGACAAAGAGAGAATTCTGAGAGCAGCAAGAGAAAAGCAATGCATAATTATAAGAGATGCCCAATATAATTAAGTGCTGATCTCTCACTAGAAACCATAGAGGCAAGAAGACAGTGTTATGATATATTTAAGATACTGCAAGAGAAAAACTTCCAGCCAAGTATCTTATATCCGGCAAGACTGTCTTTCAAAAATGAGGACGAGTTTAAAATATTCACAGATAAACAGAAACTGAGAGAGATTGTAACCAAGAGAACTGCTTTTTAGGAAATACTAAAGGGTATGCTACAGCCTGAAAAGTAAAGACAGGAGAGAGAGTCCTGGAAGAGAATCTAGAAATGAAGATTATATCAAAAAAAAGTAACTAAAAGCATCAAAAGAGTGGTGAAAATAAAATATGATAGATAAAACCTAAATAGTCAGGCATAAACTTAAGCAACGATTTAAAGTACTTGTATTCAGAAAACTACAACTCATTATTAAAAGAAATTTTAAAAAGACGTAAATAATTGGAAGAATATTCCATGCTTATGGATTGAAAGACTAAGTATCATTAAGATGACACTTCTACTCAAATTGATATACAAATTCAATGCAATCCCAATAAAAATTCCACCAGCATTTTTAAAATAAATGGAAAACATGATTATCAAATTTATTTGGAAAGGTAAGGGGTCCTGAATAGCCAGAAACATCTTAAAAAGGAAAGGCGAAGTTGGAAGACTCTCATTTCCAGACCAGACTTTAAGTCATATTACCTAGCCATAATGATAAAAACAGCATGGTACTGGCATAAAGACAGACACATAGACAATGGAACCGACTTGATGGTTAAGGGACGGACCCTCGCATCTATGGTCAAGTGATTTTTGACTGGCCTGTCAGGCCCACCCAGCTCGGACAGAATGCTCCGTTCAATGAATGGTGCTGGGAGAATTGGATGTCCATGGCAGGGGAGGGAAGGAGGACCCCATCTCACACCAAAATGAAAAGGTCAACTCAAAGTGGATCAAATGCCTAAGTACGAAAGCAAGAACCATAAAACTTCTAGAAGAAAATGTAGGAAAATATCTTCCAGACCTGGTGGTAGGTGGTGGATTCTTAAAGGAGATAAGGGGAGGACTGAGATGGACTACTGCTATTTAATGTATGTAGAATTTTAATTAGCTTTACTGTATAAGTGTGAAATTGTACAGAGTTGATGGTAACACATTACAGTGAGTAACAGCTGGTTTATAAATGGGAATGTGGCTGAAAAGGGTAGTCTAGGGATGTAAATGCCAATTGACAGAAAGCTAGAAAATAATCTAGGGACTGAATAGCACAGCAAACACAGAGGTAGATGAGAATAGTGGTTAATGATACAGATGCAAGAGTGTCCTTTGTGAGCTAAAGGAGATGTACATCAGTATTGCAGGTGGTGGGAATGTGGAGAAGCATGGTGAAAATACAACTAGAGTGACTTATGGAGTGTGGTTAACAGTAATAATGTAATATTCTTGCATCTATGCCAAAGATGTACTGTGTTGATAATGTGGGAGTATGGAAAAAGTGAAAAAAAAAAAAGAACCTTCAATATGTTGTCTACAAGAGACTCACCTCAGATATGAGGGCATAACTAGGTTAAAAGTGAAAGGTTGGAAAAAGATATTCCATGCAAATAATAATCAAAAAAGAGCTGGAGTAGCGATACTAATATCGAACAAAATAGATTTTAAATGCAAAACTCTTATAAGGGATGAAGAAGATTATATATTAATAAAAAGGGAAATTCACCAAGAAGAAATAACCATACTAAATATTTATGCACCTAATCTGAGTGCCCAAAAATACATGAGGCACACACTGGCAAAACTGAAGGGAGAAATAGATGTCTCTACAATAATAGTTGAAGACTTCAATATACCACTCTCAGTATTGGACAGAACATCTGGACAGAGGATAAAGAAACAGAGAGCTAGAATAAAATGATAAATGAACTAGACCTAACAGGCATCTTTAGAGCATTACACCCAAAAACAGCAGGATATACATTCTTTTAAGCATTCATGGATTCTACTCCAGGATAGACCATATATGTTGGGTCACAAGACAAGTCTCAATAAATTTAAAAAGATTGAAATTATACAAAACACTTTCTCTGATCATAACAGAATGAAGCTGGAAATCAATCATGGATGGAAAAAGAGAAAATTCATAAAAATGTGGAGATTAAAAAACCCACTCTTAATGAATGGGTCAAAGAAGAAATTGCAAGAGAATTCAGCAAATATCTTGAGATGAATGAAAGTTAGAAAACAACATATTAAAACTTATGGGGCAACACAAAGGCGGTGCTGAGAGGGAAATTTATAGACCTCTGCTTACATTAGAAAAGAAGGAAGAGCTAAAATTGAAGATCTAACTGCACACTTGGTGGAACTAGAAAAAGAAAAGCAAACTAACCCAAAGGAAAGAAATAGTAAACAACAGAGCAGAAATAAATGAAACTGAGACCAAAAACAAACAATAGAGAGAATCAACACATTCAAAAGTTGATTATTTGAGAAGATGAAAAAAAGAGACAAATCCTTATACAGACTGACAAAGAAAAAAGAGAGAAGATGCAAATATATAAAATCAGAAATAAGAGGAGGCTATTACCACTGACCCCACAGAAATAAGAGTGATCATAAGAGGATATTATAAACAAATGTATGCCTCAAAAATTGACAATGTAGACGAGATGGACAAATTCCTAGAAACACACATACCACCTAGACTGATCTTAGAAGAAAGGAAGACTTCAACAAACCAGTCACATGTGAAGAGATTGAAACAGTCATCAAAAACTTCCCAAAGATGAAAAGCCTAGGACCAGATGCCCTCACAGATGAATTCTACCATCATTCATAAACAATCTCAGGCCAATGTTGCTCAAGCTCTTCTAAAAATTGAACAAGAAAGAATGCTACCAAACTCATTCTATGAAACTAACATTACCCGAATACCACACAAGATAAAGGTAAAACGAAAAAAGAAAATTACAGACACATATCTCTAATGAAGGGTTTTTAACAAGGGGTCTGTGACCTTGAAATTAAATTTAAAAAAAAAAAACATTATTCTTGTGGAGACATGTTGATGTGAGTGTGATATAGTTATTAAATACATAGTATTTTGTGTACTTTGTAAGGGGTCCATGGCTTTCACCTGACTGGCAAAGGGGTCTGTGGAATAAAAAAGTTTAAGAACTTCTGCTCTAATAAATACAGATGAAAAATCCCCAACAAAATACTTGCAAACCGAATCTGAAAGCACATTAAAAGAATTATACACCACAATCAAGTGGGTTTTATCCCAGGATTGTAAGGGTGGTTCAGCACAAGAAAATCAATTAGAGTAATAAACCACATTGATAAATTGAAGAAGAAAAATCACATAATCCTCTTGATTGATGCAGAACAGGCATTTGACAAAATACAACACCCTTTCTTAATAAAAAATCCTACAAAAGATAGGAATAGAAAGAAGCTTTCTCAAAATGGTAAAGTACATATATGAAAAGCCTACAGCTAGCATTGTACTCAACAGTGAAATACTGAAAGCTTTCCCATTGAGATCAGGAACAAGACAAGGATGCCCACTGTCACCATTGTTATTCAATATTGTGCTAAAAGTTCTAGCTAAAGCAATTCGTCTAGATAAAGAAATAAAAGCCACCCAAATAGGAAAGGAAGAAGTAAAACTTGCATTATTTGGTGATGATATGATCCTATATCTAGATAATCCTGAAAAATCCACAACAAAGCTACTAGAACTAAAAGATGAGTTTAATACGCAAAGATTAATAATAGTGTTTCTATATACTACTGATGTGCAATCTGAGGGGGTTATCAGAAAAAAAATTCCATTTATAGTAGTGAGATACTTGATATTTGAAAAGAATCAAATATCGAGGAATAAACTTAACCAAGGACATAAAAGACCTGTTTTCAGAAAACTACAAAACATTGCTAAAAGAAACCAAAGAAGACGTAAGTAAATGGAAGAACATTCGTTTTCATGGATTGGAAGACTAAATATCGTTAAGATGCCAATTATACCCAAACTGGTTTACAGATTCAATGCAATCTCAATAACAATCCCAACACCTTTTTTGCATAAATGGAAAACACAATTAACAAATTATGTGGAAGGGTAAGGGGCCCCAAATAGCCAAAAATGTCTTGAAAAAGAAGAATGAAGTTGGAGGACTCTCACTTCCTGACATTAAAGCATATTACTTTGCTACAGTGGTAAAAACAGCATGGTACTGGCACAAAGACAAACAGATTGTCCAATGGAATCGTATCAAGAGCTCAGAAATGAACCCTCACATCTACAATCAAGTCATATTTTACAAAGCTGTAAAGCCCTCCCAGCTGCGCCAGAACAGTCTATTCACAAATACTGCTGGGAAAACTGGGTAATCATATCCAAAATAAAGAAGAGGACCCCTATTTCATACCTTATACAAAAATTAACTCAAAATGGATAAGGGGCCTAAATATAAAAGCAAAAACCATAAAACTCCCAGAAGAAAATGTAGGAAAACATCTTCAAGATCTTGTGGTAGGTGGTAGTTTCTTAAACCTTAAACACAAAGCATGAGCAACAAAAGAAAAAATAGATAAATGGGACCTCCTCAAAATATTTGGCAATCACATATCCAACAAGGGTTTGATATCCATAATATATAAAGAGATCATACAACTCAACAATAAAAAGACAAACTACCTGATTATAATATGGGTAAAAGATTTGAAAAGACAATTGTCCAAAGAAGAAACACAAATGGTGAAGAAACACATGAAAAAAGGTTCAACATCAGTAGCAATTAGGGAATTGCAAAACAAAACTACAATAAGATATCATTTCACACCTATTAGACTGGCTGCTATTAAAAAGTCAGAAAACCGTAAATGTTGGAGAGGATGTGGAGACGTAGGAATGCTTATTCACTGTTGGTGGGAATGTAGAATGGTACTGCCACTGTGTAGGCACTTCCTAAGAAAGTTGAATATAGACATGCCATGTGGCCTGGCAATACTAGGTATATACGCAGAAAAACTGAGAGCAGTAATACAAATAGACAGCTGCACACCAATGTTCACAGAAGTGCTATTCACAATTGCCAAAAGTTGGCAACAACCCAGGTGCCCATCAATTGATAAATGGATAAACAAATTGTGGTGTAAACACACAATAGAATATTATGCAGCGTTAAGAAGGAATGATGCTGTGAAGCATATGACAACATGGATGAGTCTGGAGGACATTATGTTGAATGAAGCAAATCAGACACAATAGGACAAATACTGTATGAGCTATTATGAACTAAATATATTATGTAAAATCATACAGTTAATAACTAGAATATAGTTCACTAGAAAATAGAATGAGAGTAGAGAATGGAACGTTGAGGGTTAATCTGTGCAGAATTGGTGAAAAGGTTGTAAATCTTTGAAAATGAATAGAAATGGTGAAAACACAACACAACATTTGTAACTGGGAGAGAATTTTATTGGTATGACAATGGTTGAAAGGAAAAGTCTAAGGTCATGTATATTCCTAGAAAGAAAGCTTAAACGTTTAACATAGAACTGTATAATATAGTGAAACCTCATGTAAAATATGAATAAGGGTGATATTGCATATATAAGACTGTTTTTACAAAATAGGCCAGAGAGAAGGAAACAGAATAGCAGCTATGTATGGCAGGAGAAGCACAGAGAGATTGATAAGTGATGAGTTTTGTTTGTTTGTTTGTTTGGTTTTTGTTTATTATTATTATTATTGGAAAAATGAAAATGATCTAAAAATGACTGAAGTGATGAATGCACAACTAAGTGATTATACTGAATACCATTGATTGTATACTTTGGATAGACTTATGCTTTATTAATTGTATCAATAAAATTCATTTGTTAAAAAGAACTACAATGATTGCTAGATTGCATCTATACAAAATAGAAATATAAATAAATTTATAAAGGCAGAAAGAGATTAGCAGTAAAAAAAATCATGTTCATGAACAGTGGATATTTCTGACTTGAATAGGAAGGAACAAACTTTTCTTTCCTTTTTCAGAAAAATTTCTTAGGCTTTATAGAATGAACCTGGTCTGCAGAATTCTTCTATGCAATTCTATTGAAGCAGTGAATTTTATATAATCTTTAGCTGCTGTCTACCCATAGAAAAGCATGTAGAATTTGATTAGATGTGTTTTTCCTTAACTATATATAACTATTTTTTTTATATGTCTAGGTATAGTTTACATTGATAGTAGAACTAAAGATAAATAATGAAACAAGCAAGCTAGGACAATAAACTTTCCTTATCACAGCAATTCACAGGCTGTGTTCTTAATTTGATTCCAACACAAGTAATTTTTAAAATGGGCATTTTAAATCAAGCTTATTAGCAGTTTGGAAATTTCCACTATGAACCAAGATTAAGATTGTTTTGTTGCCATATAATACAAAATCTTAACATATAATTTAGATTCAAATCTCACTTGTAATTCAAGGTTAACATCCCTATTCTATAAAAAGGGACTCAAGTTTTAATTATGTTCATATAAAACAAGGTCCATCCAGGCTAATGAAAAAACTAAAAAACAGGAGGAGATGCAGAATGTGGAACAACTAATCATAGATGCTCAAAAAAAATATCATGAATCAACTTAATGAAGTGAAGAAAGAGATAAAGGATATTAAGAAGACACTGGGGGAACATACTGAAGAAATTGTAAGCATACATAAAAAGATAACAGATCTGATGGCAATCAATGCCATAATGCAAGAAATAAAAAATATGCTGGCAGCACATAACAGAAGATTTGAACAGGGAGAGGAAAGAATAAGGGATGTTAAGGATAGTACATCTGAAATCAGACAGCTAGTAGAACAGATAGATAAAAAGATAGAAAAAATTCAGCAGGGACTTAGGGAATTGAATGACAATACGAAACTCACAAACATATGCATTATAGGCATCCTAGAAAGAGAAGAGAATGGAAAGGGGCAGAAGGAGTGTTGGAGGAAATAATGGCTGAAACTCTCCCAACTCTTTTAAGGGACATGGATGTACATGTCCTGGAAGCGCAGCACACTCCAAACAATATAAATCCTAACAGGCTTACACCGAGACACATACTTATCCAATTGTCAAACACTCAAGATAAAGAGA